>JABVXU010000727.1:0-23713 GCA_013365365.1 Cruorifilaria tuberocauda
AAATGTTATAAAGATGAAGTTTGGAACAATCTGAGCGATGATGACTTGCCGAATTTACGTTTCCTCAAACTTCATGGAAATCCGGTTCGTTTGGGAAAGAGCATGGAATTCACTAAATCGTCACTCAAAATTCATTTTGTGAAGGCTTTTTGGTTTTAATTTTGATAAATGTGCAAATCCTTTTCTGAAAAGAATTATATAATTTTGAGTATAAATAATTGAATCGTTGGCAGAAAACAGATATCGGAAAAATCTTTAAAAAACCTTGGGAGTTTGGCATTTCAGAACAAATTTGTTTCTGATCGAGACTAATGAAGTGAATACTGGCAGATAAATGTGAATAGTTCTGGGAATGATACAGTTACTGTTCAGGTCAATATTGAAAACTTGCGACGCCTGAATTTGAGACGACCTAAACTGTTAATTTCACCCGAACGAAATTATTTTATCAACTGGACCGAAACTGAGAAGGGCTTCATTTTCTACGACACTTTTGATGGTGACATCAGAGCTATAACGAACGATTTGCATCAAATCGATGGATTTCGTAATTTTGAAATACACCCCAGATGTCCCAAGCATGTGTTTTGATCATGAAACAGTAGGGATTTGGTTTTCGAGTGTTTAATTTCACTTGCTTTTTTTGCTTTATGCGATTTCATTAGTCTCAATTTTATTGACTAAAATATGTTGTATCTCAAATGGGGCGATCATACTTTTAACCCTTTATCGTGATCATCGGTCAATTCAGAAGGAAATATTTATCAATGACCATTCCATACAATTGAAATTAAATAGTTTTAAAGTAAATGCTAAATAAAGGTGTAGCAGATTGTTTTTTGAAGTTATTTGTTTTTGTTCTAATAGTAAGCATGCTGTTCTGTATGTCCATGTTTATGTACATCTTGTTTTTGTTTCGAACTTTTCAAAACTAATAATAATGTTTCAAGCCTGCTCCTTTGTTTCTTGATATTTTTAAGTTTTGCAATTGAGAAGGAACAGAAGTACTTCAATGATGATCGTTTTATGACATATTCAATATAATACAATCGGGATAAAGGAAGCATTCACTGTGATGGATTGCTTACAAGGCGGTTGTGAGAAATAATTGATTTTTTCGTTTTTTATATTTATGTACAAACCTAAGTGAAAAGGAGACGAGGATTACTAGTTAAAACTCAATTCATTCTACTTTTACAGATCAAATACCATTCTCACATGAAACAGCGATAATGAATGCATAATTATACATCGGTAAACGAAAACGTCACTTACGTGATGGAGGGGAAAGTGAACAAGGCAGTCGATCCTGCAACCGAAATATGATGACAGTCCTTGCCGCAGAAAAATACTCAAGTGCCTTCAAGTTGAGTGAGTAAATACAAATTTGCTCAATCAAATTTTAGCAGATTTAATAATTTGTTCATTTAATATTCAGATAACATAATTGTATATGTTCTAATCACTTTTCCCTTCGTCACTTAAGTGACATTTTCACTTGCCAATGTATAGTAATAACACACTGATTGTTGGCATTTTGATGTGAAAATGATGTTTAATCTCTAAGTAAAGGCTGCAATTAATTCCAAAGAGAGACAAAGAATGGAGAAATCCGTTTGAATCTCGTCATATACGCTGTATTATTATAAAATGTACTCCGTTGCTTTTACTGAACGTTTCAATTTTGATATCAATTGAAATTATTATGGAACTCATGTTCTAAATGAGCAATTTGTATTTCAATTAGATTTTATATTCACAAGCATTCTTATTTACTCTTATATAAATGGATGTCCTTTTTCATGCTATAATATTGATTTAAATCCTTTCCTCGAGTAATTGTTGTAGTTTTTGCGCATAATAATAATTTATGGCAATAAAATGCTTTTTCTCATTTTTGCAATATATAATAACGATAATTGATAAATGATAAAATGAAAAATATACTATTTGAAGTGGAAATATTTAATAGAGGAAAGATATGAATAAAACAGTACACATTTATAATATGCATGCATCCTTCTTTTACTAAAATGAAAAATTAATATCATCAATGGAATGCGCTGATGCAGTTTCACAATCTTTTCATCAAATTTTTACGGCTATCATCCTTCTTTCTACAAGGTTAAAAGCATCTTGTTTCGAGAAATAATTTAGCTTAAACTAATAATACAACGCTTCTGCTCATATTGACTTTTTTTTTATTAATTAAATTCAATGATGCTCATATATTTTTCACATACATATAAATGCACGTATTATTCCATAATTATATGAAATATTTAATTTTTGGTTTTCTAGCAATATCATTTAGCATCTTCTTCATGTAAACTGATTTTATATTTACATGAAAATTTCAGTAATTTTATTAAGACTTTAAAGAATTTTCCATTTTTTGTTTATTCAAACAAAAACTTATATAAATACTTATTTCCTTTTTGCTGATGCTTTTATTATTGTCATTGTTACTATTACTAATTTTATTTTACCCAAAGATTTTTTCAAGATTAGAAATTACTCGAAATTTTCATCTGGAAATGAAATGATTATAAAGAGTTGTTTTCCTTTGCTGATTTTCTTTCAATTATATTGTATCATACGCAAATTTTAGTTTAATATAAATAATATGATATTCATTAAATATAAAAGGTACAGGGAAAATCACTTCGTTTATATATTACATTTATTTATTGATTCTAAGCAAAAATGATATTGCTATTTTGATATAATCAAGTTTTTGTAACAGTGATATGACATGATCATTTATTTTCCATGCATGCATCTACCACATTAATCTGTAATTAACCTGAGACATTTCGTAAATAGTTTATAGTCTAGAAAATGTCCAATGAAATTGCATCTATTTCATCCAGCAATAGCTTGGCTGAGTCAGCTCTCTATAGCCCTATTCTTGGCTTATTTTAAGCTTCCAACAGTTTGTCATCTTTTTCCAATTGCTATTGACCGTCTTATAGCGATAACCCCCAGTGGATTTTTCCCATTTTTTTTTCTTTTTTTAATTAATGCAACCATCAACAATCAGTGAGTTTGGGAATTATCAGTAAAGGGAATCCTTAAAGTATACACTTTGTAGGATAGTTAATAAATTCATTTTCATTTAGACAAAAAGCAAATAAAATGGAAATCATTTGTCTATCATCAATAACTTCTTCCGTCGATTTTTTCATATTTTATATCTCTTTAGGATTTAATACTGGAAATTTTAAAAATATAAAATTGGGCTTATATTTCATTTTTGTAAGGAATAGAAAACAGAAGAATAGAATTACTAAATTTCTATTATTTCATACCTGATTTTTCTTACCTATAACTCTGATTCTAAGTGAACTGGAAGAAAATTATCAGCTTATTACTTTAACTCTTAACCTGATCCGAAATCATCTACCCATCCGAAATATAATTTGATAAAAAAATTGAATTTCCTGCATGTTTTCAAAGGATAAAAATGGTGAGTGAATAAAAATGCAATAAAATAAAAAAGTTTTTTGTCCTGTAATTCTTCATTGATTTTCATAGAAATCATGAACAATCCAGTTTTTCATTCTGTTATTTTCTTTTAGCTAACTTCACCTGTATTACGACAGGTCAAGTTAGCAAAAAGAAAAAAACAGAATAAGAAACTAAATTATTCAGTTATTCATTTAAATGAATACTTATTAGTGAATTCATCGCTTACTAATTGATTTTTTCATTTTCTAACTAATTATTTGCTATCACTAATTATTTCAATTACTTGATCCTAATTTCATGATTTATCAACGACTTATATAACTGCCATAATTTTGCACATCTCCAATAATAATTAAAATTCTCATATTTTCTTTTTCATTTGGAAACTTCACCAAAATAATTATTAATTCAACATATCCATCATACTTTTTACCTTTCAGCAATATAAGAACAATAAAATACATTACACTCAATTTTTATTCCTTCCACAATATTATTTCTGTTTTAAAATTTACTTCATTGTTTCTAAACAAAAAAACTTTATTTTAAGATTTGTAATTATTTTTATTGTTGAAATTACAATTTAATCAATCGCATATTTGAAGAATAGAATTGAATCTTTTAGATTATCAATAGATAAAAATCAAAAAGAAAAGAAATAATCGGAACAGAATAACTTAGAATGTAACGAAGTTGAATTACATGAAAAATATGATATTTTATAAAAATTTTTTCATTCCTTTCTCTTTTTATTCATTCAATTATTATCGGATGATTTCAATTCAACTTTTAATTCAAATCCTCAAAAATTACCATAAAAAAGGTTTCATTTGATATATATTTTATCAATTGAAAACATTCTATGGAATAATATCATTCAACCAAAATTATTTGAGATAAAATTTTGAAAAAGAAAATAGAATGTTGACGAGTTTTAATATTACTTATTAAAAAATTTATCATCCTTCATTCATTATCTTTATAAGTTTATTGTAAAATGAAACATTAGTAAGAGAAGGAAAGACGAAGAAAAGTTTATATTGTGAATCAAGTTTAAGGGATAATTATACAGAAAGAAGAAAAGAGTTACTTAAGAGGTTGTGGATGAAAGACAAGGAAACATTGATTTTGCTATTTCTTTCAAAAATTTACTGATGTGAAATGAAGAAATAATCATTTCATTTTCAGCATTGTCGTAATCATTATCACACAATGATTTCAATTGTTATTTATGAAATACTTACTATTAAATATAATTAAATTGCTTTATTTAATCTTTTTGTGAAATATAACTAAATTGTTTATTCAAATCGTTTCGTTTCTTTTTTTTCTTTTGTCATGATGATTCATTCTTATGTTAAATAGTAGTAGTCCTCGCTATCAATACCAAAGTGTGATTTCATTTATCACATTGCACTTTCTTTTCTTGTTTCCATATTATCAAAATATTTCAAAGATTACATTTATTCAAAGATTTGGAATCTATTTTTTAGCTATGAAGATATTATTTTTAGATATTATGCATAAGTTTACATCAAAGCTTTTGTTGAAAACACTTTGCTTATCAAAAATTTAGAGTTAGCTATAAACGTATTGATTAATATTGCTTATAGTTATCGATATAATTGAAAATATCGCCTCCTCAATCTTCAGCTTAATAATTGAATATTTCTATTTATGACTTCTTCACTCTATCAGCCAATTAGATTACCCATGCTAATCGTACTTGAAATTCAAAAATTCACCTAAGTTAGACATGCTTTCTGAAAATCCGCATGGAAGTTCGTTAGAATTCGTTTGAAGATCCACAAACAAATTCATTTAAACTAGATATTAAACAATTCTAATATTTTGATTTATGAATTCTTTTGCATTTCTGCAATGTAAATCATTAGCTTGTTCTTCTTTTATTTATTATTAAGTGCTTCTTTTTCTCTTTTTCTAAAATTTATTTACTTATACATAATATCATGCATTCTTTCATTTTTAGATTTTAAAATGTTATCAAATCACATGACAGTTGCTAATTTGCTTTCATATAGTCAAATATAATCGATAGAAAAATATGATTTGAATTTTGTATATGGTAACTGATCAGCAAACAGTGCTTAATGGATGGAAATTCAAAGCAAAAAGCTCTATTGGAGTGATAAGGGAGAGAAAGGGAGAGAAGGAAGAAAACAAAGTGTAATTGCCAAGCTGAAAGGGAAAGAATTCTGAAATGGCGTGGAAATTTAACGGAAGTGCTGAATTCAACTTATACGCTGGCCGTAATGCATTTCGATCTGATGGAGGTCCCGATGACTGGGAAAATGCGGGTAAGTTGGAAAAATCTCAACTTCATTAATAAAATAAATAATCCAATTCATAATTATAACAAATAATCTAATTCATAATTGACTAAATTGATTGCCGAAAATGATTTTCAGGTGATCATAATGATATATCAGTAATTGTAATCAAAATTTATATTTTTTTCCGTCCAAATTTAAAATTTCAATAAATTTGTAATAGCTCTTTGCACATACTCTTGAAGACATATTGAATCTCAAGAATTCTTTTAAAGAATATTAAAACTCTAAAGCAATCTCAAGTAGAATGAATGACTGAAGATAGAAATATAATCATTGAGAAAGTTCACGAAAAGTTTTTAGAGTATGATTTAACACCACAAAATAGTATTTGTTCACTGAATTTAAGCTAAAAGAAGATAGCCCAAGTTCTTAGGCATGAAGTTTATAAATCACTTAAACAAAATGTTTTATTAACCACAAACAGCATAAGTTTCATTTTATAGTTGAGAAAAATAAGCTTGCTGAATAAAGAGTAGCCTAAAGTATAGCTTCTTTGCTAAGTCTTTTTAGCTTCATGCCTGAGAAATCGATTTTCAAAACCAATGCCATGAAAGGATGAGATGGCAATATAAGATTCGATTTTATTTTATAATTATTTCGGCAATCTCAGTTTTTTTTTTCATTTTTCTTCTTTTTATAATGAATAAAAGGTCAATACTTAAATAAAAAGATAATTTTGCCAAGTTGAAAAAAGCAATAAAGAATGGGAAGAATGGGATATGACATTTCTGTGAAATAAAGTTTCTCGTTTTAGCTTTCTATGATTTACCACTAATTTTTTACTGGGAGTTTTTTTTGTTTGTGTTAGTATGTTTCAGTTATCTATTGATGATATAAATCATCTCCGCATTTAAATGTGAAATTGTGTTATAGTAAATTATAAATATATAACGTAAAAAGTAGAGTAAATCCGAATAAATTTTTGTAGATAGTGAAACAATAATGCGACGTAATTCAGCAATTAGATCATTTACTGAATCAGTCGATTCGGATTTCCCACCTGCTCCGGAATTACCACCATCATTGAATATCGATTTGCGTTATCCAGAAGAAGCAATGAAAAGAAGTGAAACTTCTGAGACAATTATTGAAGTTTGTTGTTATTAAATGAGTTATACTTATACACTAAGCAAGTAAACTTTGAGTAAAAAATTGATAAATAGGTGACTAATGATAGTGATGATAAGACGATATTTTAGAGGAAACCTGCACAATCGTTACAAGAAGTAGTTAGTGGTACCCAAAAATATCCTATGATGGTACCCGGTCCAGGTCACGTTGATGAGGAACAAGAGCTTCATGCTAGTCTGTTACATCAGGGTGATGAAGAATCTGAAAGTGATGCTGAAATTAGTAGTTTTGAACGGAAACAATCTTCAAATATAACTACTAAAAAGGTTTGGATTTCCTTAATTTATTAAAACAAAAAATGTCAGTCAAAGAAAACTTCGAAAATTTTTTGTTAGCAAATACCTCTTGAATTTTCAAATGTCTTATTAAATCAATTTTACAACTAGAAATGTTAAAGAAACCTGACACTATCAACTGTAACAAATTAATTTTTAATGCATAAAACATTTGAACCTTTATAGTAAAAGACAATTATTTGAAACTCATTAGAATGAGAGCTATAATTAATGGCACTTAATTTACAATTAAAATAAACATTGATGACTGTACTCTAAATTCTTATCTATAGAAACGATTCTTTCATTGTTTTACAGGAACAGCAAAAAAGACGAGATCGTGATCATGAAGCACTACGTCGTGAATACTCGGTATCGACGTTGGAACGACCGCGACCAACCACGCCACCATCGTGGTGTGCTATTGAGAATTACGTGGAAGGTTCAGCTGAAGCTGATGACGAATCACCAGTAGTCGCAACAAAAAAACAAAAGATGCATGTCAGCATACCTGTTCATAATATGCCACAAAGTATGTCAAATTTTTACTCTATTCACGAGTTTCAAGAGATTTCAGAAGAAGCAGATCACTACTCTATAAGCTGACATCAATTAGAAGCAACTCACCCTTTAAAAAATTAATTAATTAATTAATTGGAAAATGCATATTTTTCTTTGAATGAGTGGAAAAATATATATGTATCATAAATAAGTTTAAATAATCTTTTTCAAAGTAAATAGTGATGTCATTTAAATTTCATGACAAAAATGAAATTTTAAACTATGAAATCCTATTATTTTTCATTGGCTTAGAGTAATTAAATATGTCTTCTCAAATTCTTTCTTCTTTTGATGTTTGACTGATATAAGAAAGATATGAAATTATTTGTACAAATATTAAAATAATTTTAGCATCAAGACGTCATCGAACATCCATGTCATGGTTTGACTTTTATGAAACTATGTCAACTCAGCTGCCATCTCAAGTATATCTTCATTTAATCTTGCAAAATTTATTACCATCTACACCTGAAATGAATTAAATTCACTATCGAAATTACAATTAAAATGATTTCTGTTTGTATTTTCAATTATATTTCTAATAGGCACGCAGATCTACGTCGGGCCGTACCACACCATTACATGATTATGATGGTGATATACTGGAGGAAGATCCAAGATATCGAAATTTTGCACCACCAAAACCAGTTATTCATCGTCGTTCATCTACCGATTGGGAAAATTTCACGGATTATGGTAAGAAGATTTTTATCTGTTTAAAAGTTCATAGTGTTGTGCAACTGAAAAGTTGAACTCTTAATTGTTAATCATTATCATCCACTTTAATAGAGATATTTCACCTAGGCAATTCTTTTAATACTTTATAGAAATCAAATATCATCAACATGAAGATTTTATGCATAAAATTTTGAACATTTGAACTTCGTTTCTTCATCATTACTTAAATATTTTATTTTAAATGAATTAATTGGTGCATTAACTTCTACCTTGTTGATTATACAGAGATTATTTGCTCCTTATTTTAAATTATATCATATTTATCAGCTGAACCTTCAACACCACCAAAACTGCTATCCAATTTATCGTTTATTTTATCGTAAAAAAACAGATTTAACTCTTTTATATAATTCCTTTTTTATTTTTATTATTTGCAAGATTATTCTTGATCACTGTAATCATTTGATATTGATTTTATCGTAAATTTCCATTATTTTTCAATGCTACGGATAACGAATAAAATTCTGAAATTGTTTATCTTAAAATTATTTCTAAATCTATTTTTCACTTTGTCCAATTTTTTTACTTTTAATCTTAGAATGCGTATAAAAATAGCATATACCGATCGTTCATTGATCGTTATTTACCTGTTTGTTTATTTCTCTGTGTTCAATTATTTGTTTGTTTGTTCGCTCATCTTCTTTATAATAGTTTCCATAAGCTCCAAGACTTTTATCATTTAAATTAAATGGATAAATCATTATTTCCATTCTATTTCATCGATTTTCTATCTTATTAATGATTATAATTTGAAAAAAAGTAAATAAAATTTTGTAATATCAATAATCTTTCTTAGAATCGATTTTTTTCCTGATAAAAACAAATGTCCTCTAGCAAAATCATTTATTAAATGGAAAGTTAATCGATGCAAGAAGAAAAAATGAGAAAAAAGAAAAATTTATCTTTCTCCTTCTTTTTTCTCGTTATTTTCTTCGCTATTTCCCAAATTCCAGTGAAAATCATGAATAGTTATAGGATGAGAAAGTTATAAATCAATAAAATGAGGATGAAAAGCAGTAGAAGAAGCTTATGTTTTTTGATTGATTTTGATGAGTTTTGAACGAATGAATGCTTAAATGGCTAAAACGAAATATTTATGCATGTGTTGTTTGTGTGTATGTATGTGTGTGTTCTTTTATAATCTAATAGTTAAGTGTGCTTCAAATTTCATGAGAAGCTTTAAGCTTTACGAAGCATATCTCTCAACTCTCAAACTCTTTTAATCGAATATTCAACATAACTTGCTCATAGCATTGGTTATGCGTAATCATACGCATGTAAAAATAAGTAAAAGCAGAAAAACAATGCCAATAAATTTATTTATGTTTTTGCATATTACTTTTTGTTTCCTTCGTTATTCTAGAATTTAATTAATTAATTCTATAAATTCCATTCCTCTCTTTTCTTTCTTTTGCTATTTTGAAATCTTTTCAATCTTTAAAGTTACTTGGAAAATTTTAAAGAATTACGATAAATAATATTTTAAAATTTTAAAATTACTTAAAATGTTCTGATGAAATGAAAAATTTTTTTTTTCAATAAGGATATTTGAATCAAGAGGAAATAGCATAAATCTTCCAAAGGAAGAAAAACAAAAGAGAAGTAAATGAATGGAAAAAAAGGAGAAAGGAAATGGAATAGGGAGGGGAGAATGACGTAAACAAATTTCAACCTTCCATAAATAAAAGCAAAAAAAGTTTTATCGATTATCCATTACAAAATAAAAGAAAAGGAAGCATTAAAGGAGATGCCAGAAAAGAGTTAGCATTAAAAGTGCAGAAAATTTCTACATCAAAATTTATTCATATATAAATTTTATTTTATTCATGAAAATCAAAAAATTTCTCTCAAATTTTTCATTCTTAAAATTATTCAAAGAAAAAAACAAAAGCAAATAATTTAATCTTTTTTTAATAATTAATTAGATAGTCTTTTTTTGCTTAATTTCCAGCAATTTCTTTTCTCTCCAATATTATTTTGGATATTCGTTCATTAAATTGATTGATTTTATCCTTAAAACTCTTTCAATCAAATCTTCCAGTAGAATTTAAATGAAGCATTTGTAGATGAACTTCTCGAAATCTTCTCAACAATTTCTATTAATTTGTTCGGCATTAGCAGATGTACAATTTCCTAAATTGAACTTGCATAATTTTATTAATCCGTATAAAATAGGTTTCATTAAATTTAAATGACTGCTGTCATAAATCATTAGCTAATGAAGGATTTTTTAATAAACTTCTTAATGCTTTTAGAAATTTTCAAAATCATTTCTTTGCATGTATACAAAATTACTGAAATGGAATGTATACTTTCGAGACTGCAATCTTTTTTAGAAATTCAACTATTTTAAAAATTATAAATTATACTTTAATTCTGTTGCAGCACAATCGGAAATAGTGATGTGTGACGAAAAAAAGGATATGAATAAATCGAATGTTACAGTTAGTCTTTCATTTTTTCTCGATAAATTAAAAAATATTGCGAGTAAATTGAAATTGAGAATAATTTAATATTTTATTATTTATCATTAATTTTATTTCTTTTTGATCAAGTCCAAATTTTCACATTTTTCTTTTTCAAAAACATTTCAGTGATTCAAAGAATCATTTACGTTTTAAAAAATTTTTCTTTTTTCAAATAAAATAAAAATGAAATTATTTCTCGTTAAAGTTTTTGAATTACAAAATATTAATGCTAAAATTTCTGTCTTACTTTACATTAATGACTTGTAAGAATTAAGGGATTTTTTCATCCGTTGAAAAATATAATTTTCTCTTTGATCTGTGTATCATAAATGCTTCTTCATGATGATTGTTTAAAGCATGTAAATTGAAAGTATGATTATACATATTATTGAAAAATACGTCATAGCTTATTTTTCTTTTCCTGAAAAATATCGATGAAATGGACTTTTTGAAGTATTTGAAAGAAGCCATTCATGCTTTATCTTGTCATATTCCTTAGGGTCTTATCAGACAGAATGCTAACGACACTCTTTTAGCTTTTTTCAATTTCATTGATTTCATACGGTTTGTTCGAAAGTAAATAGAAAGAAATTTTCCTACAAAAAACCACTTCTCAATAAGATCAATTTATTCAAGCTTCTTATCATAACAGTAAATTTATTACTCAATGTAGTTATATGAGTAGTTTGTACAATAGTGTAATTAGTATTTATATTAATAATTATTTCTTCTTTATATATTGTTATCATTATTATGAAGCAAATAATAATTTACTTTCAACTTCTGCTAATTTAACTGAATCATTAAATATTTTGAACTTTGCTTTAGTGCTATGCGTTTGAATTTATTAGCTAACCATTTCCTCATTTTTGGATCAAAAAGTTCGCTTCATTTGATATATCAATGACGCAAAATACCACTATTTTTCCTTGCTCATCTAAAGTAATTTAAAATTGTTCAAAGCATTGCTAATAAGTTTTCCAAAAGAAAAAGTTCATGCACTTTGTTTTTTTCTAGTTTGAATAAAAAAATTGAAAGCATTTACTTATCTGATAAGAATTATAGACTTTAACTAATTAAATTCAAATTTTGCAGGAGTAAATTTTTAGAGCATTATCATTGATTAACATTGATTTTGTAAACTTCATAATTTTGGCAATGAATTATGTATAGTTATTTATATTTAATTATATTTACATTTTATTGCTTATATAATGAATAATGATTTCGAATACTGAAGACAAATAATGACGATACGTCTGCGTTTGATACTGACAATATACCAGATGGACAGAGGATATCGCCCAATGTTACAGGAGTAATGGAACCTTTCCAACACGGTGAAAATAGCGGACAGGTGTTTTTCATTTCTCATAGCTTAGTATTTTGTAGTATAATGTCGGAACTGTCTCTTACAGGAATTTGATATTTAAACCCTTTTTATAATTATTTAAACAAATTTGTGAATCGAAAAATTTATATTATTCCATATAATTACTATTTTTATTTTCTCATTAAAATATCATGAAATATTCGTATTTCCTAATTTAGACTTTCACATCTCTCACTGATATCTATGGTATGAATGAATCAGAAACTCCCACAACAATACAACAATCAGGTGCTTTTTATTTACGTGAAAAGGAATACTTTTAATTTTAGACGTCTACTTTCGATAATTAATAAGAAGAATTATTGAAGGAAATCAAAATGATACGTGTGGGCAGTTTACCTTAATTCCTTGCCAGCTTTGCTATTGTTTGCATAATTTGTAATCTTTAAAAATTGATCAATAGAACTGATCGGCTTCAATAGTACTGTCATGAATTTAATGTCAATAAATTTTATGAAATAGTTTGCTTCACGTGGGGAAAGTGATAAACTGAATTTATTTGTCATAAAGTTCGCTTGACTATAACAAATGAAAGCAATCGATCAATTCTTTTGATCCAATTTTTACAATCACAATAACATTATTATACAGACTTTTACCTCGATTACTTCCCTCGTAGGCTTATTCGATAATTTCCATGCTAACATTTGTGCTTTAGCGCATTTATAACACAATTTCTCACAGTTTGAATTTGATTACATCACTATAATAGAACCTATTTGTTTTGCAAATAATTTATAACAATCACCTTAAATATTACTTTTTTTCATCAGCACATTTGAAAAGAAAAGTTTTAGTTTAGCCAATAATTTAATTTAATCAACTTATACACTCATGAAACTTCTTCATCCCTTTCTGAAATATTGTCTCAACGTGATGTCATTTACTTGTTTTCGTTAGGAATGAAAGTTTTACCATTCATTCGTTCAGATCGGTCAGAAATTTTTGAGCGAAAGGAAGAAACCATGACGGAACGAAAACAAAGTACCACAAGCAATGATGATATCAATACAGAACGAAAACAATCGACTATCATCAGTGAGAAGAATAGCGTTGATTTCTCTGATGATACACAAGAGCATCCTGTTATTCCTGAAACGATAAGTTATGATACAAGTCTATATTACGAAAATGCAGAAAAGCAGACCGCTGATAAGACTGAAAAAACAGATTTCCAACAAGCAGGTATACTCTGTTATGTGATAAATATTTAAATCGTATACATTTGATGGTTTAATTTCAAATCATTTAAGTGCATTGAATCTTTTACAGTGAATTCATTATATAGTATATAATTATTATTAACTTTTTACACTTATGTCTATTGAAACTTATCTCTCAGAAAAAAATAAATGTAATAAATTATTACATACTGAATGCGAAACTTTTCAATCGATTTCAATATCTCATAATGTAGGTGAAATTAATGATGTATTTTACAATTTTAGATAATAGTGCACTTTATCAGCAATCAGTGGAATACGAACAATATAGTTATTCTTACGATGAACCCCAGACTCAAAATTATGATGAAGGCCAGAATGTTAGTTATACTTACGGGATCACACCGTATCAGGATTATGAACATCAGCAGCAGAGTGAAGCGCCTGTAAATTATAACTATGATCAAATGAATTATGGAACAACGTATCAGAGTTATGATCAACAATCAACTATGAATCAAGATTACACAACAACGTATCAGAGTTACGATCAACAATCAAATAATAATCAAGATTACGCAGCAACGTATCAGAGTTATGATCAGCAACCAACTACGAATCAGGGTCACGCAGAACAACCAATAGCAATGCAGAATTACGATCACCAGTCTACTGAATTATCTGGTTACAGTACTGCACAGTACGATCAGTCACAAGGGTACAGTTATGATAATCACGACACTTACACTTCATCTTATGTGCCATCAGCGAGTGGTCAAAATTATGCAAGTCAAACTGGTCCGGAATCCTATTCAGGTTGGATTAAATATATGAAAACTTTCTCTCAGTTTTTGGAATCTGAACTTCGGAATCCTCATGGAAGATTCAAAAAAGTTTAGGAATTTTTATGCAAGATGAAAACATGTAGGAGATGACGGGGTTTTGTTATAAACTTGATACTTCATATTCAGGAGATTACTGCATGTGGCGATTAAAAGATAAAATTTGTAACATTAAGCTTTCTAAAAATTATTATAGTTCTTAATTAATAAAAAGCATTTAGGTGTTGTTAGGGAAACAAGCAACGATTACAGTATGCAATACAATCAACAGTATATGACAGAAAATCCTGATATGTTTGTTAATGCTAGAGATGGTTATCGACCTCCCGTGATACCGCAGTATATTGCACCATTATTTCCAGCCGTGATAAGGCATCTCTTTCATAAATTTTTTCTCATCTCAATTTCTTATGTAATACAACAGGTGTGATCAGATAAGGTATATATATTTTAAAAAGATACGAATAATCTAATAGTCATGGAATATAGCGAATAATTTTCAGTATATTTCATGATTTTTTTCAGTTCGGAACTAGATCCATTTTCTTGGGAAGCGCAAGAAAATGCAGGAATGGGAATGGTTACAGAACCAATTCCACAAGTTGTTAATCAGTCATCACAATCACTTTCTGCACAAACATATCAACAAAAGTTTGATTTTTTTCCAAACAATTTAATTTTAAATATGTTAAATATTAAATATATGTTAAAAATTAATAACTCCAGTTTTTTTTAGTTAAGATAATGTTCGATTTCGAATATTGCCGAGTATTCATAGTTATGCTTTTTTAGCTAAAATTAACCTTGCTTGCCTTATTCATTTACAGATTAATTCATATCCAATAGTTAGTTCATTCAAATTTAATCAATATTTTTTATATTTCTCAATAAGTTCAAGATTTATAAATTTTTTGCACCTTTTGATCCTAAAAATTAATAAATAAACATCATCCAAATTTCTTTATTTTATTTTCGATTTTTCTAGAAATCTTTTTTCTAGAGAAATGCCAGCAGAAAGTAATGATGACATTCAAAATGCTGAAGAAATGAAGCGGATATGTGAGTGCTAATAAGAAATACGGTTTTGAAATTTATATTATAAATAATTAATAAAGTTTTTCTAGTGTTCTTTTCTCAAAGAAGTTAAGTTTGCAGGCATTTTCTAATAATACTCTCAATTATGGTGAAATAGATCTTTTGAAATATTTAAAAAAGAAACATTGTTTTATTGATCGGATTTCACATTAGGAAGTTGAAATGTATCATCGAAGTTTGACGTAAAAGCAGAAATTATCATTGATTGAATAGTGATATTTTCAGCACCTGTGCGACCTGCTCCACCGTCGCCATCTGTTGAACGTTCAATACCGCCAACGCGACCACCAATGCCGCTTTCATCAAATCTGAAACCTTCACCGCATCAGCAGTCGTCGTATAAATTATCGAAATCAGAACCGGAAGAAGATGCATGGTCGCAGTTCAAAAAATTGACTGAAAAAGCTACAACAGCAATGAAGTCAACTGAAGAAAGATTGAAAGAATTGGAAAAAACGACGGCTGCCAAAGACATCAAAGATGAAAGTTACCTTGCACAAATTGGGTATGTTTTATTGAAATTGAATGATAAATGCTGTAAGCTTTGCGAATTTTTTCCAAATCATATTACATACATCTAATTTGTCATTGTTTAATTAAATGATTAGTTAATGAGATTCTTGATTAGTCTTAGCATTTATAGTGAATCTAGCCGACTTTATTCGCAAACTATTTTTGCACTGCTGTCATTGTTTTAGTGGTTCTCAAGCATTTATATCGGAAGAAGCCTATAAGCAAACACGTGATCAAAGGTCATCAATAGCACCCGTAAAAGAAAAAAAGACAATGAAGCATGGAAAATCAAAGAAAATACCTGAACCGGAAATGACATTAGCGCAAGAAGATGATATGGATCGAGCTGCTATAGAACTTGCCAAGAAGATGGCTGCTGCAAGAATTGACCTGCAGGTTGAATTTATTAAATTTTTTGATATCGTCAGTTTGTTTTATTATATGAACGATAATATTATCATCAATGGTTTTCTCATTTCTAAGATGATACATTTATTATGAACTTTAAGCTCATAAAAATTTATGATAATGAAATGGAAATGTCGAAAGCTATGTATTTTAGGATTATGTATCACGTAAACCTATTTCATTAGAATAAGTCTACTAGAATTAAGTCATGAATTAATGATTATTTCCGTATTCTTATCTTGATATCATGTGATCACCAAGAAAAGCTTGATTCATCAATTTTTATGCATTAGAAGTTAATTATCGAAAACAATTATTTGTTTGTTTTTTAATTCCTCATCAGTCAAATCTTTTGAAATTTTTCTGGATTCTTAAAATTTTTTAAAAGAAGACAGTTTTATAGTAGATAAATAATCAAATTGCACAATAAACAATTCAATATTTTCAGGATTGGAAGCCACCAACAGGTCATCAAGTCCCATCAACTTCTGTCGAGAAATTAAATCAATTTCCTGATGAAAAGTTAGCACTGTTTCACTCACCTAATCACATTGAATTTTCGAGCTTATTCATGGCATAGTACGTCACGAAACAGCATTTAATTAAGTGAAAAGTTATTTAACTTTGTATTGACAGAGTATCACCATTTCCTTATCATTAATTTATGGAGCTTATCTCAAGAACTTACCTTTGACTTTTCCAGCTCTATGTTGGAAGTTAAATCAACCGATGACAATGTGGTAAATAATAAGAATTCAGATATACCTGATGAAACAGCGACGGCAACTTTTAAGTATCTTTATGTAATTTATGAGAAATTCATCATTAATTAATTTACCGGTGGTTGGATTCCAAATATTCAAAGTCTACAAGCAACTCGTCATTTTTATTTTCAATTCTAATTCACTTATTTTTTTTCCTAAATTTAAGATTAGTATAATTAATGTTAATTAATAATCAAAATTGATTACTAAGATATTAACCTTTGGATGGGTAATTTCTTCATTTTGTAATCATATTGATTAGATTATAATATTTCAGCCAAAAGCTTAACAATTCAACGTGGGCTGGTTTCGATGATTCAGGACCAACTGAATTACCACCATCAGAATCAGGCTTCTTCACCAATGCTTCTGCAATTCCACTTTCACCTGATAAAGCATTTGGTGATTCGATCGGTGTACGTGGCGAAGTAAACGCTTTCAACAACTATGATTTAAATAATGAGGTTCCTATGTAATTATATTTTCATTAATCGAAAGAGAGAAGTAATACTATTTAAGAAATAATCAATAATTAATGTTAATTATTGTAATTTACAGGACTACGATCCATTCAATGTATGTTCAGCGGATGATTTGGTTAATGAAGCAAAGACGCGTGCCGCTGAGATAATTGCCGCGGAAGAAACGAAAGGAGATATTGGTTTCTTTGCTACTACTAAAATAAACGAAGAAAAAAGTGACGTAAGTTCAACAACTCAAGAAGGTGGCAGTCCAGCAAGTTCACGACCTCTTGGATTTGATGATGAATTTCGAGTGGAAGTTAGTTTTATTCCATATTTGACACTTTCATCAATCTAATGTTCGTGTTATTAGTTGATAATTTCGAAATGATAATTAATAAAAAATTAGTTTCCTTATCAATAAATTAGAGCTAATAAAAAAGTCTGATCTCTGAGATACGTCTTTACCAAAAATTTTCAGGATGATGCTATTAGTACGCCAAGTCCGTTGTATGATGAAGATGATAGTGTGCCACTGACCGATTTTCCATCCAAGTTTACTGGTGACGGTTGGGAAATGATGATCCGATATCCTATAAAGAAAAAAATTATGAGTGATCGTTACTGGAAACCATGTTACGTAAGATTACGTGACAATACCCTTTTTATGTTCAATTCAAAAATTGAACAGAAACCATTTATGGAAATCTTATTACAGGTTTTCAATTTTTTCTTTTAATTTTTTCAGTTTTATATTCCTGTGATTTTTCTTGCTTAAATTTTGGTTCAAGTTGTACTGTAAGTTCCATTCTCGAAAAAATAGAAAATCAATTGAACTTGAAATACAAATTAAGCTTGAGCATTATTTTTTTTCTTTGACATATTGTCAAATTTTATATATTATTTTATATAATTTTTTTTCGTTCCAATAATAATTTTTTTGACTGAATTGAATGATTGTTTGATATTTGTCATTAATGTTTATTGGTTGAATTTACGAATTCAATCTATGAATTATTGATTACTAGTTTGACGATTTAAAGTTCTTAAGCTTACAAATCCTGACCAATTAAATAATTCTCTAACTTCAGGCAACTTATTCTCTTTCGGATCCGACATTGCAAGCATACGATGTTTATGGCAAAATTCATACAGTAAAATTGCAACATGTTTTGTACAAAGAACGAGTTGGCATAAGACCAGGTGTGCGAAGGAGTACCGATAGTTGGAAATTTTTCTCTATATGAAACTTTGCATTACTCCTCTGTTTAAATCATCATTTATACATATAGCTCAATCAGAGCTTTACTGAAATTTGAAAATTGTAATTGAAATAAATTTTTGTTGAAAATTTTTCAGGACAAATTTCACGTTTGGTAGAAGGTCATGTGACAAAATATGGTTTACCGTTAGAACATTCGGCGCAGTGTACAGTACTATTAAAATTTGGATCGTTAAATGCAGCAGATTTGTTCATATTTGTTGCTACCATCGAGGATATACTCTTTCGATGTATAGCTGTACGAAATAGTTCACCTCAGTATAAGCAGGATGAAGTTCAAGTAATAATTTTTTCAATGCATAATTCTGCAATAAAGAATTTGAATGATTGCTATTTTACTTAAATAGTCAAATTCTAAAATCTTGGAGGAACATTCATTAAATATTAATTGAGATGATCGATCTTAATTTATTCCTTTTTGAAATTGAATGATGACAAGTTTTTTATTTTGCCAATAATAACTATTATATCTAAGTTATTACTGTAATTAATGCAAGTAATTTGTTTTCTCACTATATATGGAAAAAAGGAAATTCTTAACATGTAAGATGTTTTTACAGTAAATTATTAAAAGCATATGATTTATTAATGTATTATCGTTATTTTAAGAAGTAAATATTAGTTAGCAATAGGTAGTGTAATAAAGATTAACGTGAAAATATGAGACAAGCAAGAGAAAATTCTATTTCTATTTTTCCCCAAAATATTTTTGCTCCTTCAAAAGATTCATTGCTATGATGAGTATGCTGCCTATGTGGACAAATTCAATATCCTGAGTGATCAGAAAGCTCGTGTACGATTATTTTGCCTTGCATTCGTTTCCGGATCACCCATACTTGAAATTGGTCTCAATGATCGTCGTAGACAAGGAAAGGTTTGTTAGATAATCATTTTTTTTAAATTTTGCTGGCTATTTATTG
Organism: Cruorifilaria tuberocauda; assembly: GCA_013365365.1. NCBI lineage: Eukaryota > Metazoa > Nematoda > Chromadorea > Rhabditida > Onchocercidae > Cruorifilaria > Cruorifilaria tuberocauda. The sequence goes on from JABVXU010000727.1 coordinate 19,840, forward strand.
CATTTGCATCCTACCTTACTATTTTACGTATAATATATCAATAATTGTTTTATCTGGAAAAGATACTTATGAAATATTTCAGGAAATAGTGCGTCGGAAAGATATTTTACCTATGTATACCGAAAGATGGATACGATTTGAAAATCTCGAATTTCACAATACGGTTGATAAAGAAGCCTTTGAAAAAGAACAAGTGATTCGACTTTCGCCGCCTGATGGATGTTTTTTTGAGGTATCATCCGCTATTTCATTATTCTAAATTTTCTTATCACAAGATTGAGTAGCTGGAAAAATTCAAATTCTGATTATCCAAACTTGAGAATTAAATTAATCTCTAACATTCAAATATTTTTGATGTTAAACATGCTAATTAATATTGAGAGTATATCTACTTATCGTCTATTATAATTACAAAATTTTCTAATTTTAGTTGAATTAAAAAAAATTAAAGTAAATATAAATAAACATTTGAAGATTTCAATTGTCATAAATACAAATTTTCAATAGGTGATGAGATTTCGAATAAGGCCACCGAAAAATCGCGAGAAACCATTAACAGTAAAATGTGTAATGAAAATCGCTGGTTCTAAGGTATATTTTAAATATGTATTTTCAATAAATTTGAGATTTCTCCTTAAATTATGACACTTCCCAGATTGAAGTTTTTTGAACTTAATGCTCTTTAGGTTGAAATTCGAATCGAAGCGATGGCGGCGGCACAAACAGAAAAAGCAAAAGGTGCTCTTAATAGCAAACGTCAAGTACCCTGTGAGGACATTCAGATCCGTTTCCCAGTACCTGAAGCATGGATTTATTTGTTTCGAGAAGAACGACGATGGGGTGTTGGGTCAGTGCATGCGAAAGTGAGACGTCCGGGTAAAGTTAAGGTAATGAATTCAAATTATATATGAATAGTTATAGTTTAGTCATCTGATAAATTTTAAAATTTGCTTTGATCTATTTCAGAATCTCAAAGATCGTCTAATGGGTACGGTGCACAATATTGACAACTCACTCATTGAAGCAGCTATTGGTGAAGCAAAATATGAGCATGTCTTTCGAGCTTTAGTTTGGCGTATTCCACGTTTACCGGAAAAGTATCATGCTGCATATCGGGAACATCTATTACGTTGTCGTTTTGAACTTTCATCATTCGATCTAATGCCTGAAACATTTACGCCAACTTGTGATGTGGAGTTTACAATGCCACTTGCAATGATCAGTAATACAGTAGTACGATCAGTAAGCATTGAACAGCATGAAGATAGTGATCGGGTGGAAAAATTCGTACGATATGTGGCAAAATGTACTTACAAAGTTTGTATTTCATCTATTTGTTATTAAAACTGTATTTATTTAATTCCGATTTTTATCAGACTTAAGCAGTGAAATTGATCAATATTTGATTTTTACGTTTTTTTTTTTGAATCTGCTAATGTAAACTATCGAATTATGATCTTTTAATATCGATTTTTCTAAATATCAAGCAGTTTTAAACTACTTAACTGAAGTGCTGTATTCTTGACACTGTTCTCTTTTTCATGGATCTCAGATTTGTCATTATTTTCAGGTTGAAATAGATTATGTGCAATGCTCCGATTTGGATATGGATGCTATATTTGATCCAACTGTAGCTAATCCAACAGCTAATCAAGAAAGCGTACCTGAACCACATAAAGCGATGTTTAACCCAGACGAAGTGAAAGAATTGCATGGAGGGTAGAGCTTTTTTGCTCTTTGATGAAACAATTTTCTGATTTCATATCTTTTGATTAATTAAGCAATGATCAATGTAAAAGTAATATAAAATGTTGGAATTCAGATTTATTACTCCATTTAAATTCTAATTTAGATACAGAATCGACTTTTCTGATGCAGAAATTGGTGCAAATAGGCATAATGATGCAGATTCAAGTAGTGATGATGAAGAAGAGGATCGAAGAGCAATGCCAATGATTCAAATCGATCCGAAAGGATACGGTTATTAATGAGATTACTGTAGGATATTTTTCACAATTTAGAATTTTACACTATCATTGGAACATTGATTTTCATCCTTCATGGACTGAGCAATTCGAAATTTTCAATCATTTCTACCGATTCGGTCAAAATGATTGGTTTGTAAACATACGCATTGTTTAAATGCTTTTTCACTTTTCAATAAAATTATTTAAAAGAGTTTTGGTGAAAAAATCAAAAACTCCATTAGAAGCATTAGAAAAAATCAATAAATTTTTGTTTCTCAAATTTCGATAATTGTAAATCATGCCTGATTCCAAATTTTGTTCTAGTGAAAAAACAATTTGTACCGTAATTTGTATCAAGTGATTGTAATCCATGAAGGTTTTTTTTTAATTTATATCTTACAAAACTCCAATCCTTCTTAGCATTTTCATAAGAAATACCAAATATTACGTATTTTTAACGATCCTTTTTTTTAATTTTCTGTACGGGACTCATGTTTAAATATCAAAAAATATTTTTTTGTGATGAGGAAAAATTTTTGTGGCTATTGAAGAAACATTGTACTCAGAGAGGTACTTCCATTCAATTTTAAGATTTAGTGGATAGATCAGAGCGCGTTATTTAGAATATGCTGCTTTCATCCATCTTCTTATCGGTGAGATAAAGCTTTTGTTTGGATTGACTCCTCAGATGTAACTACAAGCTAATTATTGAGAAATGCTTTATTTCTCGCTTTTCATCAATGATCTTCACATTATCATTTTTTCTTCTCTTCATTAAGAATTCCAAATTCATAAACTGGTAAGAAATAAAAAGCTAATTTCTTGAAATCTCATAACAAGTTTGAATATTATTGGATTTTCTAAGAAATCTTCGTTTCTTAAAATTTTTGTTCGTAATCAGTTTCCCTTAATTTATGTTTTATTGTAAGCAATGAGTGAAAGATTCATATATGCAACGACGAGCTTGACAGGAATAAGTTTTAAATTTGCTATATGATAATGTTTGACAGCTTTGAAGCAGTACAGGTAATTGCATGCACCAACTGGCTTATAGAACATTAGCATACAACATATTTATAATTTCATTAAAACTTTTTCCTTACTTTATTGGTGAAATCGAATGTTTTTACTATTCTGTTGATATGAACAGTGATGTTGTCAGTGTGATTGCTTCATTTCATTCATATAAATGTTACTTCCGCCCTTCGTCTTCAGACAACGCAACGGAAAATTATATACGAAAAGCGATTGTTGAACAAATTTGTGTAAAACGATAGCAATCGTTAACATTTCTCGAAGTCATGGAACTCTTTTGTTCCATTTTTAATTGATAAGATATAATGACAGAGAAACGACGAGAGCCAACTAATTCGAAATCGAATTTCATTACAATGTATTATTTCCAAGTAAAAAAATTGCTCGCATGCTAATTGAAATGAAACCATTCTGCTACTATTCAAGGAATATCGTCAGGATTCAAGCGAATCGTTCACAGGAAAAGACTGTTGTAAAGGTTTATCTTTTGAGTAGTGATAATACAGATGAAAATTTTCTGATAATTAAAGCAATCGCTTATCAGCTTATCTACTAACTGATAAGGATTGTCATGAGTTCGCTAATAAGAGTGATCATTAACAGACACTACCGACAAAGGATCGACCCACATGCTTCCTATGTATGCTCTCTTCGTGGGCGGTGCTTCTTGAACATTGTTGTGAGAGAAAATGCAATAGACAAAGACAGTCTCATTTAGACATACAACAGATAAGCCAACAGTAAGCTATACAGACATGCAAGAGACAAAGTGAGTGATAGTCAAGTAGACATTCAAAAAATACAGTGAATGAGTACCATGTGCACATAAGAGTGAATGACAGTCACTAGAGCAGATTCTGTAAGCATTGAGG
>JABVXU010000728.1:0-23700 GCA_013365365.1 Cruorifilaria tuberocauda
TTTCATATATTATTGATTTTACAATAATCAGTAATTGTTTGACTTCTTATTCCTATTTGATAATTAATTTCATATCATTTCGTATATCATGTACCATTGATATCATAATCATACATTTTTAAATCTAATATAATTTATAATTTTTTTTTTGGTGTGTTTTTATTATTTAATATCGATTTTTTTTTGTGATATAATCTTTGGTAATTTTTTTAATAATAGACTTTTGAATTGAGGATGAATAGATAGGGAAAATTTTTGAATAGATAGAATGCTAGGTGATGATAATCTAATGATATGAAATAATCATATCATCAGTTATCTATTGATATTAAAAATGAAATAATCATATCATCAGCTATCTATTAATATTAAAAATTATATATTCAAAGTGGAATTAATGTAGTTTTAGATTTCAAATTTAAATTTTCGTTCATTTAAATTTCTGAATAATACTTTAAAGTATTATCTTTTTTTTTTTTATCCAAGAGACCGGAAATTAGAAGACATTAAAAGGGGTTGAACGTAATATCTGAAAGGAATTCCAATGTCTCATAGCAAAAAAATGATTATTTCTAAGAGAAAGAGAGAGAGAGAGAGAGAGAGAGAGAGAGAAAGAAGGCGAAGAATGTTGTCATCGTATTCAATGCATTTTTCATCGATAATACTTGAAAGACAAAAAGAGAAAAAAAAAATAAAACGTACTTTTCTTAAACACTTGTTGTTTTCCTTTTATTCATTAAAATGTTATTTTAATTTGAGAAGAATATTGATTCAAATTTTATTTCAATTTATTTTAATTGAAATCTTTATAATTATTCAATTATCATTTTATCAATTTTATCATTCTTATTAAATTATGATAATCAAAAAGTGAGAGAGAGAGAGAGAGAAAAAAACAAAACGAAAGCAAATTTTGAATAAAATTTTTATTTTTATTATCAATATTTTTAATTTCATCCTAATTTCATCCAGACACACTCTCTCTCTCTCTCTCTCTCTCTCTCTCTCTCTCTCAGTTTCATATTTAAATTTTGAAATTATTTTATTTGCCTTTTAAAAGGGAAAAAAAATCAAATCAGATAAATATATTTTTCTTAATTTAATTTTTATTTTATTGAATTTTAATTAATGAATTTTTGTATAAAATTTTACAAAAATTTAATCGCGATTCCGTTGAATTTCATTATTAATTTAATCGCGATTCCGTTGAATTTCATTATTAATTTAATCGCGATTCCGTTGAATTTCATTATTAATTTAATCGTGATTCCGTTGAATTTTGTTATTAATTTAATCGTCGTTTTCGTTGAATTTCACGGATTTAATAATCGTTTACACGTTTTACGCTTTATGATTATCGTTTACCTCGACGTTGTGTAGTAATTAAAGGCTTATAATTTTAATTATAGCTTAATTATTTGTTATTTTTCTACTACCAACTGTATCATTTATCATCAATCATAATAACCTGTAGCAACAGAACAACAACAACAATAACAGAAGCAGTAATTTATAATAATGTTGCCACCATCAATGATGAGACGATCACGACGTGTTCGTTCAATTGATGATATTCCGGTGGAAGTATTACTTATGATTTTTAAACGGTATGTACTTTTTCTTTCATCTATAGCATTTTCATATAACAATTAATGAAAGTGTTAATTGGAAATGAATTATAATAAATTTGAATTGATAAAAAGGTAAAGGGAAAATAATGAAAGTATTAATTGGAAATGAATTATAATAAAATTGAGTTGATGGAAAGGTAAAAGGAAAATAATGAAAGTATTAATTGGAAATGAATTATAATAAAATTGAATTGATAGAAAGGTAAAGGGAAAATAATGAAAATATTAATTGGAAATGAATTATAATGAAATTGAATTGATAAAAAGATAAAAGGAAGTATTAATTGGAAATGAATTATAATAAAATTGAATTGATAAAAAGGTAAAAGAAAAAAAACTAAATGTACTTCATTCATTATCTCATAAAATTCACAGCTTTTTTTTAATAGCATGCTATTTATTGATAATAAATGTTAATATATATACATGTGATAATTCGTTCTTTTTCAATTTTTATCGTTTTTTTTTTTTGCTTCCTATATTAAACTATTATTGACGTCATTATTTATATTCTTTCTGATATCGATGATATCATATTAACCGTTTATGGGAAAGAAATTAAATTTTGATTATTAATTCGAGCAGGAAAAAAAAAAAGGATAATGGAATTAATGCTTTATCAGGCTTATAAAAAAAGAAACAGCATATATTTCTCTTTTTTTTGGTTTACCTATAATTGTAATACTTATTTTTATTTTTTTTTTAATATTTACTTTAATGATAATGATAAAAATGATGATGATAAAAACTTCCATCTTCCAGATGGAATAAATCAATTAATGATAAGAGGAAAAAAAATTTTTTAACGGTTAATTTTTGTTTTTTTAATAAAATTTTTTTTTTTAATATAATATTTTTAATAATAATTGATAAGAAGAAGAATCATTATAAATTAAATATATCGAAATTTTTTTTTTGTTAATCATAAATTAGAATCATAAAGCTAGAAAGAAAAATTATGTGATATTATCAATGATATTATCAAAACTAGTATGATAATAGAAATGATATTATTATATGATAGTATTGATATTATCAATCAATTATGATATGGTATCACTATGTGATAGTACTGATATTATCAGTTAATTATGATATGATATTATTATATCATACTATCAATACTATCAGTCGGTTATTGATATTATCAATCATGATATGGTATCACTATATGATAGTACTGATATTATCAGTTAATTATGATATGATATTATTATATCATATTATCAATACTATCAGTCGGTTATTGATATTATCAATCAATTATGATATGGTATCACTATGTGATAGTACTGATATTATCAGTTAATTATGATATGATATATCATACTATCAATACTATTACTCGGTTAATGAATTAAAAATTTTTAAGATGCGAGCCATTGGCTTGTTTTCGAGCACGTTTAGTTTGTCGTCGTTGGCGTATTGTAATTGATCAAATGGATAAGGAAAGTCGTGAAGCAATCCTTGGTGAAGGACAAGCACGTTTGTATATATGTGATCGACGTCGGTACGTCTCTAAGTTTTTTTTTTTTTTCACTTTTTATAAAATTCCTATCCGGTGGTTCGGTATTGTCCACATCGAGGCCATTCGTCTTCATTCGGAATATGTCTGGGAAAAAATCATTTATTTTCATTCATATCTCTTGTCTGGTATACGTTTTTCTACCTATTATATGTATGTCTTGTCTGGCACACGTTTTTATACGTATATGTGTGTCTTGTCTGGCACACGTTTTTATACGTATATGTGTATGTCAGTGTCTGGCACACGTTTTTATACGTATATGTGTATGTCTTACGTATATGTGTATGTCTTGTCTGGCACACGTTTTTATACGTATATGTGTATGTCAGTGTTTGGCACACGTTTTTATACGTATACGTGTATGTCATTGTCTGTATAAATATATTATTATAATTTTAATAGAATTTTTATATGCTTGAATAATTTTTTTTTTTTAATTTCAGAGCAATCTTAGAAAAGTTTAGCAGTCTTCCATCATGTTCAAATTCGGTTACTGAGCTAATAACATCACGTAAATCAATTTTTCATGCGGATTGTTACGCACACACTGCGCTCAATAATTGGACCTATCGCTTTGATATGACGGAATGGACACGTAATTTTGATATCATTGAGGTAAATTTTTTTTTTTTTAATGTTCAAAATGAGGAAAAGAAAAAGAAAAATTGAAATTTTTTTTGATAGATTTAAAGGATTTCGTTTTTTTTTTTTTTTTGGATAATAAATACATAGATTTTTTTTTAATTTAAATAATAACTAATATTTGAGAATTTTTATGTTAATATTATCAATTGAGAAAAATATATGAAAAGAGAGAGAGAGAGAGGGAGGGAGATAATTTATAAAGATTATATATTGTATTCTATTGTATTGTAAGATAGTATATTAGTAAGATTTTATGGTATTTTTTTTTTTTTTTTAAAAGAGAGATAAAAGAGAGATGTATATGTGAAGTGTTTGTATTTAACAGTAACTGTATATCAATCAATTGTAATAGAAAATAGTGATCAGTAATATCGAAAAGAATGTTTGGCATTCAGATCGTTTGTTGAGTGGCAAATAGAAATATCGTTTACTGTACACTTTTGAAGGTCGTTAAAGTAATGAGTGCAACGGAGCTTTTTTTTTTTCTTTTTAAATGTCTGGAGAAATTATAGAAAGTTTTGTTTTTTTTTTGAAATTTTTATCGAAATTAATAAATCAAATCTATTGTGGGTTTTTTTTTTGTATTTTATGATATATATGAATGGATAGATATGGAAGAATGGAAGAAAGAGATAGAAAAGTTTATTATTATTATTACTACAACCTATAACAGATAATATTTAATTAATTAACAATTAAGAGAAGTTTATTATTACTGTTACTATCACGTGTAACAGATGATATTTAACTAAAAGTTATCTATTTAAGCTAATATGGTTTTTTTTTCCATTTCTGTTAATGAGATATTAGCTTATTTAATAGAAATTGTCAAAAATATATTTTGTTTCATTTTTTTTTTTATTGATAGGAAAAGTAAAAAAAAAGAAAAAAATTTTCTAGATATCAAACTAATTTTACAGGGAATCTTTTTTTCTTGCTTTTTTTTTTTTATGAATGGAGAAGGAAGTTTTAGAGAGGAAATTGTCTCGAGATATCTCGAGAATTCAATTTTAATTTACTGTTCTTTCTTGAGCTCTCTTCATCAGTTTATCTAGTTATTTTTCATATATTATCATTTCGTACTTATTTAACTTCCAGACAACAATCATCTATGATATCATTCGATAAGTACTTTTATCATTTTTCTCTTTAATTACAAATTAAACAAACATTCCACATTTCATTGTATAATGCTTTAGTTTTATGGCTATCATTTATTTTGAAAAAGAAAAAAAGGAACTGAACCAGTAATTTAATTTATTTATAAAAAAAAGTTTTATGTATTAATGATAATTAAAGATAAATAATCAAAGATAAAAGGAAATTAAAGAAAGATAAGAATTCAATCGTGCATATTATATATTTATTTATTTATTTACTTATTTATTTTTTAATTTATCTTTAATTAATAGGTTCATTAATTTTTTTTCTTAGGTATGGGTGCAAAATTTCGGTGCTTTCCTTGAACGTGATCAAGGATGTCTGGTTATTGATAATGCACTAGCTCCTCCGGCATTCTGTAATCAAACAGGAAATATTAATCCGGAAAATAAAATTGCTTCCAGTGCTGTAAGTTATTTAATATTTTATTTTTATGCGCTTAATTTTATTGAATTATTTCCGAAATTTTAATTTTAATCAAATGGTAACTAATAAATATGCATATGCGAATTGCAGAAATAATTCGATATAATGATAATTCCATTGTATATTTCGTATGAAATAATAATGATAATTCCATTGTATGTTTCATATGAAATAATAGAATTATCATAAATTTGCATAAAATATAACGTTATGACCTATTTTTATGATTTTCTAGTAGCTATCGATTTTATCATTTTAATTATAATATATATATATATATTTATTTACTTTATGTTATACTTTATGTTTTGTTTGAAATTATGACTATTTTTATGATTTTCTAGTAGCTATCGATTTTATCATTTTAATTATAATATATATATATATATATTTATTTACTTTATGTTATACTTTATGTTTGCACCCTTATACTTTATGTTTTGTTTGAAATTTATTAGAAAGAATAATGAATTAATATTTTTTTATAGTCTTCACCAACATCTCGTGCTTCATCGCAATCACCGCATGCTTATCGAAGTGGTGGAAGCTCTTCTGGATCATTTTCCTATGCTTCAAGTGTGCCATACAATTTACTTCCATCAAGTCAGAAGAAATCTCAAAATCTACTGAATGTTACATCAACTCCTGTATTAAGCGAGGTAATATATGTTATTGCTTATTGTTTCAAAACTTATTGTTTGTTTAATTTCTAAGATTTCAATTTTTTTTTTCACTGTAAATCGTAATAGCTAGCGATTCTAATAGCTAGATAACAAATGTTAAAAGTTGAATCTTGTATTGTATTTTATTTATCATGATATCATATGAGTGTATTAGAGAAAGCGATTGTTTAATTTATTTCAGGTAGCTTAATTTAATTTTAGAATGTTAACGCTGAATTAACGAAACTTTCTGATGGACGCTTTGAGAGACTTGCTGAACAACTGCATCAAATTCATCCACTTCATTTGATTTTTCATGATCTATCATGCTATCAAAAAAGACCAACGCTGCTTCTATTTTGGTTTTTGAAAAAGTAAGTTTTTGGAAATTAGATGGGAATTATGGATTAATGATGAGCGGATATTTTTAACATTTTTGCCAATTTTTACAATTACTTATAATAATTTTGCTTTTTTCTAGATTGCGAAATTTGCGTCGTTTAACTCTTCATTCAATTCGAGGCGATCAAATGGTTGAATTGCATAAAGTTTTTTGCGTAGATGGGATTGATGAATTGAGTGTTATTCAACCGGTAATGAAATTTAGCATAATTTAATGATTTTTTATTACATTGAATTGTCTTTCTATTGATTAAATATTTCTGGAAAATGAAAGTTTACTTTTAATATATATATATATATAAGTTGTTTTAGTTTTTGTAATTAGTTTATGTAATTAAGTTTAGATAATTATGTATAATTCGATTATAATACATAATCAAAATTACAGACTCTTCATGCATGCATCATTGTTAACGAAGGTCTTTTCGATGCGTTTCTTCAAGTAAACAGTGCAATACGTCGAAGATTCCGTTTACGTATAACTGGTAAAACTGGCATAAATGCTTCTACTCTTTGTAATTTTATCCGTGTGAGTTATTTTTCGTTTAAATTGTTATTTTTAAATTAAGAACTTTTCAAAAATTTACTTTTTGGAGTAGTATTTTTGTTTAGATAAAATGAATGTAACATTGAATATCGTTTTAATAAATTAATAAATAATTAATATTGACAATAATTCTTTTTTCTTAAAATGTATTAGGAATATTATTTTATTTTAAAGTTAAAATAGAATTGGTAATTTTTTTTTTTGTTTCAGAAATGGCGAAATCATCGCGAAATTGTACCATTTCATAGTATTCTCATTGATGAAGCATGTGTTTCTTCATCGGAATTTGTTCATGCAACAAAATGTCCAGGATGTAGCGATTGTGGTGGTGAAGTGAGTTTTTCATTGTTGATTTATTTTTTTATTAATGAATAATTAATTTAAGTGTTTAATAATTTTATAAGAGTTTTATATGAATATGAAATATTAAAATTTTTAATTTAATAATTTTTAATAACAATTTTATAAGAGTTAATTTAATTGTCTTAGGTTTTACGACATAAATCGAATGGTACCACATGGAATACCAAGCAACTTGTTTTTCGACATCGTAAATACAATGTTTGGATTAATTATAAATCTGAGAGCGGGTATGTCGTAGTTTAATTAATGTTTTTATTGAATTAATTTTTGAATGTTTTAAATTAATAATTTTCTTTTTCATTCGTAGAAATGCTAATATTCAAGAATATTTTTGTAATTTTGATTGTTTTTTTTTGAAATTTTTTTTGATAAATAAAAATCATTAACTTATCTTTCTGTGATATTATTAATTTATATCAAAAAAAGATTTATCATATATTTAGAATAATTATTTTATAGATATCTTGTATTCACCTATTACAATCCAAAAGACAGTAATCATTTTACGGTAAAAACAATGGAATCGGAAAGTACTGTCGTTTCATTCTATTCATCAACACCAGTATCTCAAGAGAAACCGGAAGAAAGTGATATAGGTGATCGTACATGGTCATTGTTTAAGAAATCAACGGATACTACAGATGAATTAACAGTGTTACAACGAATTTTTGCTCTTATAAGAAGCAGTGCTTGATTGATTAATGATAAATTTTGATTATTTCTCACCTCATTTTATCACTATTTTCTTTTCTATAAACAATGTAAACAAATTTTTTACAAATGGTATTCCGTTAAAAAGTATTATTTATTATTTTAAAATATTTCGGACAAAATGCTCATGTTTTTTTTTTTTTTTTGTTTGTTCAGTTTCTTATTATAATTTTATTACGAATATACAAGTAATAAGCTGTATAAGTAAAAACATTTTTTAATGCAAATAAAAGTTAATATTAATAATTTTGAAAAAATAAATATAATCTTTACAGTTTATTACTTTTTTGAAATTAATATATGAATATAAACGAAATGATTGGATATCAAATGATTACATTTTTTGAAATTAATATTTGGAATAAGTGAAATAATTAAATTAAAATTATCACAGGATTTTTATATCGAATTGGATAAATTCTTCTCATATTATTGATTAGATTATTTTAATTAATTAATTAAATTTAATTGGTAAAAATTTTTAGATTAGCACAAATTTTGCCGTCTAAAATTAGTGAATAAAAAATATACCATTTTATTTCGTATTTTTTTTTTCTTTTTAAATATCTTTTTTTCTTTTCTACTGGTTGTGTATTTGGTGATTTAATTTTAAAAAGAAGAAATTTTTTTTTTCATTTTCTCTGGGACTATCTCTAGCTGTAACAATTATGTCTTGTGAGCTTAATAAGCTTCTTTTTTTATTTTTTTTTGTTTCTTTCAAATATTTCTTTTTTTTCAATTATCCTACTCTTTCTCTTCTTTTTTTTTTTGTTATTTCTTTCAAACTATCCTGTTTTTTTTTTATTTCAAATATACCAAATATGGAGTATTTTCTCGAATACATTATTTATAAGCACGTGTTGTATATATTTGTATGCATATGTGCATGTTTATTTGATACAAAAAAATTAACATTATTTACATGTATGTACATACTGTTCTTTTACTCTCTTTTTTTGCAAGGAAGCTGATCATTAAGTAATGTTATTTTGTATTAAGTAATGTTACAAGTATCGTTTAATTGATAATTATTTGTTATTATTGTTATTACTATTATTATTATTATTATTATTATTGTTATTAGTGAAGTTATTCTGTTTCTATCTTGATAAATTCAAATTTATTCTTAATAATAATGATTACTAATAGGTAAATCTTGATAATAAATAATAATAAGAATGATGATGGTAATAATAATAATAATAATAATAATAATAATAAATTTAAGTTTTATTGTTTAACGATCAGCTTCTTTTGGCAATTTTCTTTTTTATATTAAATTTCATAATTGTAAATCTTGCGATTCTTTTTCCCTGCTATTCCGCGAATAGCTCTGGTTGATTTTATTCCGTATCCTCTCTCCCGTTCCCTTCCTTTATCCTGCAAATGCTCAATAAATAATATTTAAGCTCTCTCTCTCTCTCTCTCTCGCCTTATATATGTATATATTATTTATACTATCTAACTTATGTATTGCTTTTTTTTTTATCCTTTATATCTTTATCATTTTTTTTTTACTGATTTTTTCTCTTTAACGAAAAGTAATTTCTCGAAATAATATTTTTTGAAAGATAAGAAAAAATAAAAATATTTTATTGATTTTTTAAAAATTTATTCATAAAAAAATTTTTATTTAAAATGTATTTTTTTTATATTTCCTAAATTTTTGAGAGATTATTTTGAAGAAATTACTCATGAAAATGCGTTATTTTATTCGAATTCGAATTCTTTTTTAATTTTATATTATATCGTATAATTGAAAACTTTTTGGCATTGATACGAAATTAAAAGTTATTTTTTTCAATTATTAATTTTAAATTCAATTTAATTTCCTCGGGTTGAATTTTGTCTCTTTTTTTTGCTGATAAAATTCTTTTTGTTAAAAGTTAAATTTCAATTAAAAAGAAAATTATTAATGGATTTTTTTTTGATCGGTTGAATTGATAAGGTTTAATAATTTATGATATTGAAAATAATCAATTAAAGTAATCATCCATTCTTTTTCAGTAAATTAAATTTTTTAACTAATTAGATAAAATTATCATTTCGTATCTGTCATACGCTCTTTTTCCATGAATTGTTGCATATTCGGTGTGTATAGCATAAATTATGAAAAGATTTTCGCGCTATCCCAAATACATTTGTAATAAATTTTTGGTTGGCATAAATATCATGAATAATTCATCATCGATCACACCAAATCGTGATTACATGTATGATAACAATCATAAATCATGATTATATATGTATCGGTGCTTATACCATTCTGTTCCATGTAATTTTACATTAAAACACAAGCTTCCTTTCTAAATATTTAACGAAAATTCCTATTATTGTTAGGGCAATGAAATTTCACTTTTGATATTTTAGATTTTCAAATTCCAATATCTTTATCAAATTGCAAGTGAAATTGGGACAACAATAGCTGAATTTCTAATAGACTGTTATTATAAGATATTAATGATAGAGATAGTGATAATTATGAGATATTAATGATAGAGATAGTGATAGTTATGAGATATTAATGATAGAGATAGTGATAGTTATGAGATATTAATGATAGAGATAGTGATAATTATGAGATATTAATGATAGAGATATTAGTATTAATAGTCAGTGATTGATGATTATATTAGTGATTAGTGATTATGAGATAATCATTTTAATTCATCAAATACATTGAGCAAAACGAAAAAAGCAAGTAAAATTTTGATATACGAAGAATGTTTATGGAATATTTCAAGCTTATCTTTAATATTATCAGTAATTTATAATTATCACCTCCTATTTAGGTTGGTATAATCATATGGGAAGCAATAGTGCCAAGTGGAATTTCCATCAAAATGACAATATTTTTTTTTGAAATCATTAAATTTTATTGTCTTAATTATTAATTATTTTGCTGTTAATTTCACTTGTAATTTTAATGTATTATTATTTTTTTCGTTTATTGTTTATTATCAAATGATTATAAAAGTTTTAGACATTTCAATTTATGCATATTTTAATTAAATAGAGAATAAGAAAAAAAAAGGAATTCATTAATTTTTCATCATTTTCAATTTTTTGTTATTTAAAAAAAACATTTGAATAAGAAAAAAAAAATCTTTCGTTTTTGCAATTTTATCAATTGAGATATCAATTTTATCATTTATCAATGATTTTCTCATTTAAAAAAATTATCAATTTTTATCGATCCCAAAATAAATTCTTCCTAATCTTTGAATTATTTTATTTTATTGAATTTATTTTGGGAAAATTTTGGAAGCTTTGTATGCATATGCTTTCTTCTCATTCATTCTTTTCAAATTTATTTATTGTATGTGAAAAGCTTTTTTTATATGGCGTTTTTAAAGTTTGTTTTTTTCTTAAAATAAAGTAAGTGTAACCAGAAGTTTGTTTACAGTACATTATTTACAGTAATTTTTACAATATTATTTACAGTAATATTTACAGCACATTATTTACAGTAATTTACAGTAATGCTTACTACATAGTAATATTCCACGAAAGAATCAGGTTCATTATTATTGATTTCATTTTATGCATTTTAAATTAATTATTTCTTTCGTTTAAATTCTATTCTATTTTAATTTCCGATAAAGAAAAGAGAATATGAACTTTTGGAAAAATCTTTCGTAATATTTTGTTGTATTATTATCATTATTGATTAATGCATTCTTTTGATTTATCAGTTAATTGAAAATAAAACTTTGATATTACGTGTTGTTTACCACTTAAGCAATAGTTTCAGCAATAGTTTTTAAAGTTTATTTGGGTAATGATAAGAAAGTCTTAAGATGTTGCATATGAAAATGATTTCAGCATTTTCAAGAGAAATACGGATTCTTAAATTTACAAGATAATTCGAAAATTTTTCAAAAATTTTATTCCAATCGATTTTTCTATTTTACAGAATCCGTTAGCTTATGATATTGAGGATTTTTGTAAATTATACTGTATGAGGTGATACTGTATGAGATATGGTGCTACTGTACTGCAACAAAAAACCACCGTTTCGATTGTCTTATTCATTTTCCATGTCTAAATTATAATAAATTTTATAATTAAAAAAGATGCTTCTAATTTAGTAATATCATTAAAAAGTGACACTATTGACTTCTAATCAGTGTTATCATATCAATTTATATTTTATGCTTTTTAAATTAGTAACTTAGCAATAAATTACATGCTATGTCAGAATATTAATTAGCTTCTCTTTCTTCTAGAAAGGATGAATTATTTTTAGCTAATTCATTTTTTTTTGCTTATTTAAAAGAATAATTTTTTAATTTTTAAATTTCTCTAAAATTTTCTCACTCATTAATCAATCTTTCTCATTTCTAAATTTTTATCAAATCATTTTTGTATCAGTTAAAAGTAATTCCAAAATTTTTAAAATGATTCCTTTAACTCTTCCGAATTTTTACTGTTTCTTCAAGCGGTACACAGTAATGAGAATTTTTACATTATAATGGATATCTGTCATTTTTTTTGACAGAATGAAATAAATTATACAATAGGAAAAGTCTGATATCGAAATAATATTTCAATTTTCGGAATCATAAATAAAAAGTTTTAAAAGCATAAAATTTTGATATATAATTCATATTTTACATAGAATGAAATTAAATTAAAATTAACTGGTGGATATAATAATAATACTTTAATAATAATTTTATAAGTAATATTTTAATAATAATTTTGTAAGTAATATCATAATTATACTTTTGTATACGTCACTGTTTGTATACGATACTGTAAACAAAAATGCTGATATATTTAAAAAAAAAATTTACCTTAACAATATTTATCATAATTAAAAAAATTTTTTCCTTTACTTTCTCGTTTCATTAATTAATTTATCGTTACATTAACTTATAAACGATTGTTTTTATATCATTTATATCATTGATACTACTGATAAAGTTTTTAATAATGTTAATATTGCTGATAAAGTTTCTAATAATATTAATATCACTGATAAAGCTTTTAATAATATTAATATTATTGATAAAGTTTTTAATAATGTTAATGTTACTAATAAAGTTTTTAATAATATTAATATCACTAATAAAGTTTTTAATAATATTAATATTGCTGACAAAGTGTTAATAATGTCAATGTTACTGATAAAGTTTTTAATAATGTTAATGTTACTGATAAAGTTTTTAATAATGTTAATATTAGTGATAAATTTTTTATACTAATAACACCACTGATGAAGTTTTTATATCATTAATATTACTGATAATATCAATAATATTACTGATAATGTTCTTACGTCATTAGTATTACTGATAAAATTATGTTACTATTCGTTTCAAAGTGAATTACTTTCATTACGATTTAATTAATCATTTACAAATTCATTTATTATGCAATAGCTTTGTTAATTTTCATTTTGAATTAATAAATGAAAATTTTTTAATTTAACATTACTATGCAAATTTTGTGTTAGTTTAAAAAAAATGGATTATAAAAGTGGTTGAAAATAGTTAAACGGAATTATTTTACGATTACACAAGTAGGACAGAGTGGCGCACGGTAACTTCGGAATCGGAAATGGCTCAACAACTTGTGCAACTTAATCCCGGTGATCAGGTTGATCGTTGGCATATCGATAAAAAACTTGGTGAAGGTGGCTTTGGAGCTGTTTATATGGTATTCATTTCTTTTTTTTTTTTTTTAATTATTATAAATTCATTTTAAAGATATAAAACGAGTACTATTGTAAATAATTGAAATATTAAAAGAGATGAAAATTTTTGTTCAAAGTTTGTAAAAATTTCTTCATTACAGGTATCTCCTGATTATAACTTATTTCTCTATTACAGGTATCAGATCATTGTTATTTCAGGTATCAGATCCAACAGGAAAATATGCATTAAAAGTTGAAGGTGTCAACGAACAGATTCAGGTATTTTCATATAAACAATATAATAAAATGAAAGATTAAATTGTCTTTCAAATTCGAATTGAATTGAATTGATTTTAAATTTAAATTTTGTTCATCATAGCCAGGTCAATTGTAATCTTCTCAATCTTGCTCTCAGGTACTTAAAATGGAAGTATTTGTACTTACTGAACTTAATAAACGTAACAATCGACATTTTTGCAAAATTGAAGATAAAGGACGTTTCGGATCGTTCAATTATGTCGTTATGACTTTAGTCGGCAAAAGTTTACAGGTGATATACCTTATCAAATTAAGCTAAATGTTTAAAATGAAAAAAGAAAAATTGAAGAAATTTGAAACGTAATTAAATATGATTTTCATTAATGTAAATAGTAATTATGAAAAAAGTAAATAGTAAGCAGTATAATAATGTAAGTAATTAAGTATTGATTGTTATTGATTGATAAGCTTATTGATTGCTGTTCAGGATCTACGTAAAGCAGGTCCAGGACAGCATCTATCAATGGGTACAGCACTTGGTGCTGGAATTCAAGCATTGGAAGCACTGGAAGATCTTCATGCAATTGGTTATCTTCATAGGTTCAGATGATTCTTTTTTCCTTTTCCTACCTGAAATTTCATATTAGCATACCTTTCTATTTCCTACTTATAATTACAATATAATTCGTTTAAAAAAAATTTCCTATTATAATTTAGTGATAAAAAGTATTTTAAGAGATGTAAAACCTGGAAACTATACAATTGGTCGTCCAGAATTAAATGAATTACGAAAAGTTTATGTACTCGATTTTGGGATGTGTCGAAAGTTCACTAATGCACAGGTAAAATATTTGATCAAAAAATAAACATGTAATCAGAATAATGATTATATTAATGATAATGATAAAGTTCGGAAAATGTAACTAGTATAGTGATAATATTAATGATAATCGATATAATGATAATATTAATGATAATGATAGAGTTCAAAAATCTAACTAGTATAGTGATAATATTAATGATAATCGATATAATGATTATATTAATGATAATGATAGAGTTCAAAAAATCTAACTAGTATAGTGATAATATTAATGATAATTGATATAATGATTATATTAATGATAATGATAAAGTTCGGAAAATGTAACTAGTACAGTGATAATATTAATGATAATGGGATAATGATAATATTAATGATAATGATAGAGTCGAAAAAATCTAACTAGTATAGTGATAATATTAATAATAATGATAGAGTAAAAAAAAAATTTAATCAATATAATGATAATATTAATGAAAATGATTAACCCGTAAACTTAAGTGTTAAGCAAAAAATAACATGATTATTACTTATCATTAGGATGATTTAAATTGATGATAATTTGTAGAATGTTATTCGTAAGCCAAGAGCAGCAGCCGGTTTCCGTGGTACCGTACGTTATGCGCCTATATCATGCCATCTTCAACGTGAACTATGCCGTAAGGATGATGTTGAAACATGGATTTACATGCAAGTTGAACTTACAACTGGAAATTTACCATGGAAAAATATCGCTGATATGAATCAAGTTTGTATCAATATTTCAATTAACATTCTTATCATTCATTTATAATCAGTTTACAGTATTGTAATTTTACAGTACTGTGATAATGAATACTGTAATTTTACAGTACTATGATAATGAATACTGTAATTTTACAGTAATATGATAATGAATATTGTAATTTTACAGTACTATGATAATGAAATGATATTTCAGGTTGGTGAATATAAGAAACGTTGTTGTTTGAATATTGTAATTTTACAGTACTGTGATAATGAATACTGTAATTTTACAGTACTATGATAATGAATATTGTAATTTTACAGTACTATGATAATGAAATGATATTTCAGGTTGGTGAATATAAGAAACGTTGTCGTTTTGAGCCAGCAATAAATGAATTAATGGGTGGTTGTGCACCGGAATTACGACAAATTATGCAAATTGTAGATGGACTTAAATATTACGATCAACCACCATATCAACAAATTTATCAATTGATGCGTCAATCATTTCAAACTATGGGTTGTCAGGAATTTCCATATGACTGGGAGAAACCGGGTGGTGGTGTCTTTTAAAATTAAAGAAAAAAAAAACGAGCATGTATTGATAAATATGATAATGAAAATATAGAGATGCTACGATTTCTCCGATTCATTTATCATATTTATCATTTATTCGTTCATTCATTTAACGGAAATACTAATCAAACTCCTGAAAGAAAAAAGAAACAAACAACTACCTGCTTGATACTTACTTGAAATGATAAACTCACGTAATTTCATACTTATGAATAATAATTGATCGAAGTGATTTGAAAAAAGATCATCGATACTGCATAAAATTTTACACTGAATTTTTTTTTCTTATCAGATACGAAAATCACACACGTGAAAAGCTTTTTTTCCTATCAGACATGAAATTACAGACGTGATAAGTCGTATCAGACACGAAAACTATAAACGTAAAAAGCTTATTTTCTTATCAGACATGAAAATTATAAATGTGAAGAGTTTTCTGTCTTATCAGATACAAAAATTATAAAAGTGAAAAGCTTTTTTTTTTCACGAAATTACAGGCGCGAAAAACTTTTTTTTTATCAAACATGAACGTGAAAAACGATCACACGACACGTGAAAAGTGTAAACGCGAAAAACCATCACGTAAGAAGTGAAAACGTGAAAAGCGATCATACGACATGTGAAAAGTGAAAACGTGAAAGCGATCATACAACGCGTGAAAAGTAGAAACATGAAAAATAATCACGTAAGAAAACGTGAAAAACGATCATACGATACGTGAAGAGTGGAAACGTGAAAAACTATCACATAAGAAGCGAAAGCGTGAAAAGCGATCATACAACGCGTGAAAAGTGAAAACGTGAAAAACGATCACACAATCATACTATCATATTTTTTGCTTGTTTCTTTTGGATTTCTAATAACAAATGTCTTTCTGCTCTTTAAATCAATTGCTAAATTATTCGAAAATTTTAAAACGAATTGTTTTATTCTTGTTGGAATAATTATATCACGTCTGATAACACTGATAACACTCAAAGCTTGATGATAAGTTGATGATAAAGAATAGAATTTCAATGATAATTTCAAAATTGATCAAGAACTTTCATTTAAACTCCATGATAGCTTTCAGTAAGTATGTTAAATTTGATGTAAGCAATTAGCATTTATATTTAATTTTTAAATTTCACTGAGCAAATAGCACATTATTATTTTTACACAAATCTTAATTTTCTTTTTAAAAAATTTCGGAAGCAGAAGGAAATTCCGTTTTTGCTATTCCGGAATTGAAATTTTTGTAATTACAATTGACGGCTGCTCTGGGAGTTACAGATAAATTAACAGATCATGATAGCATCAAATAGGTTATTAAATTCCGGTTTCATTACTTTCGAAATCTGCTCGCGTGAAAAGATCATCACTGATCATATCTGAAGCTGCTGTCCAAGTTTTTCCGCTTACTGATCCGCTAATTCTGTGATCAGTTTTTGATTCGCTAATTCTACAATCAGTAATAATTAAAACCAATCAAATACCATGATAAAATGATTTGATCAATGACTCTATCGAAATCATGGAAAAATGATTTAATCAATACTGTATCGTTAAGCACTTTTCTACAATTCAAATATTTCATGAATTGTTTCAAATCACCATGATATTATCAATGATATCATCAATTACGCTAATGTTATCATTAGTAATATTATCAATTAATGATAATTTGAATTATCACTTTTAAAATTAATGAAGCATATTACTTAATAATTATTGATTGATTATTATTGATTAAATTATTGATTATAGTAAGCATGCATCATAGTCAGTAACCAAAAAACTAGAATTGAAAATCTTTTTTAAGAGAACATAAACTATTATTACATATCAGCTGATGATGGTCTATAGGGACGAATACGTGATAACGATCGACCAACGTACGTCAGGCCTTTCCGGATTGAATCCATGGTAGAGATAGCCGGTTCCTCCCAATCATACGGATCGCTGAATCTGTATAAACGATAATCATGCAATCTCGGGTATATATTTATACTTAAATACTGTATATTTGAATATTACAATATTAATTCTTTTTTTTCACTCAAATAAAAATTATATCTTCAAAATTTCCAATTTAAACTTATCTTTACTATCTAATCAAATTTAAAAATTTCGAATTTTCCATAACTTTAGCAATAAAAAAATGATTTTAGGTATAACCTTAAGATTTTAATTAAATTTTTAATTGTTAAAATAAAAGAAACGACAAATTTCAATCTTAATTAAGTTACTCTTACTAATACATACTTAAATAGTAATTTATTTTTTCATTTTAAAATTTAAACATTGAACTAATAAAACAAGCATGAGCTAATATAAGCTAATATAATAAGCATTGAAAGATTTACTTGTAATTACAAGTTTTCATCACTTTATACAATCTTTCATATATGTATGAATAATTGGGACGTGTAAAGTAATCCAACGTTCGAAGATACGTTGTAATCTTAACAGCAACAAAAAAAAATTATAATTCAAAAATTAGTAAATTTATAATTTAAAATACAAAACTTGCAATCAAACAATCAACCGTAAAATTTCGAGAAAATAAATATTAAAATTTATAAAACAAAAATGGAAAAAAAATCTATTTGTTTTTATATTTTTAAAAGTTTTAAATAAAAAATAATTGTATATAATAAAATAATTATAATATAATAAAAAATAAAAATATAATATTATAAAAAAATCAATATAATATAAAAATATAATAAAAATAGCAAAAAATTAATATAATAAAATATAATAAAAGATTAATATAATAAAACACATTGTAAAAAATCAATATAAAAATCATCTTAGGTATAGCTTTAAAATTTTTAATCAAATTGTTGACTTTTAAAAATAATAAAAATTTCAAATTTCAATCTTACATAAAAATTAATACAAATAAATTCCATGAAAAAAAACATAAGCTAACATCAAGAAGTTCTTTAGGACTATTACTGCATAATGTTGTATCAAGCGTTTGAAATTTTGCTCGACCAATTTCATCTTTACCGCTGAAAAATTTTTTTAATTAATTAATTAATTAATTAATTAATTAATATTTGGTAGAAGCAATAAAGTAAATTTCGAAAAGAATTAAAATGTTGCTATCAGATGATACCGAATATTATCCCATGGTAAGGAACCACGCATTTCCACCAAAACATACACCATTGACCATAAATCATCCGGTCGTCCTTGTTCGTTACGTGTGTGGGTGTTAGCGGAACAGTATCGTAAGGTACCACTATCAATCAAAATTTTTTTAACCATTTAATTTCAAACTAATACGGTGAAAATAATAAATGGTATGCAAGAGTTACGAAGGATCATGTATTACTTTTAAATTATTCTAATTTTGGATAATTTTTAAATGAGGTTAATTTAAACTTTATAAAAATAAAATTTAGTGAAAGAGCTTTAGTGGAATCATGTCTTATCCTTAAATTATGTTAATTTAGAATAATTTTAATTAAAAAATTTTTAATTCCAACGATATAAAAGAGAAGATGGCATGAAAGAGCTATGAAATATCATATTTTATTCTTTATTATTTTAATTTAGAATAAATTTTAAATTATCTTGATTTATTGAAATTAAAAAATTTTCAATTTCAATGTAAAAAAAATTAAATGTAATGGAGAAGGGTCACGTCTTATTTTAAATTATCTTATTTTCTTGTTTTATCCTATCATCATTATTATCATCTTATCATCTGATCATTATTATCTTAGCTTAAATTATGTCAAATTTCCATCTTTTTTTTAAATGTCAATTTTATTTAAATATTTTTCAATCAAATTTAAATATTTTTTAAATTATCAAAACAACCAAGTAAGCGTTAAAATATTTTTACGTAATTTATGATCTTTTTTCTTTTATATTATTTAATAAATCAAAAAAAAAAAAGTAATAGCAAACCGAAATAAAGTATTTGTTCTAGGCATTCGTAATTTAACACTACCATTATCACTTCTTATCACATATTCTCGTGATAAGCCAAAATCAAGAATATGAATGATATGAATAGCTTGACCTCGTCGACCTATAGCAAGATTATCTGGCTTAACATCTCGATGCACGTAACCAATCTTAAAATGTATTTCGAATTAATCGATGATAGAGTATTATGTATACGATTTACTAAAGTAATATCATGATAAATTATTTCAAAATATTTCATATTGAAAAATGTAATCATGAAATTATCATTTTTTCCTCTAGCAGGATTATCTGGCTTAACTTTTCCATGTGGATAATCAAGAATTAATCAATGATAGAGTATTATGTATACGATTTACTAAAGTAATATCATGATAGACTATTGCAAAATATTTCATATTGAAAAATGTAATCATGAAATTATCATTTTTTCCTTAATAATTCATAATTTTAAATTTTAAATACTTCAAAATCACAAACTTCATGTAATTGTTTTAAACCATGCAAAATATTTATTCCAACTCGAACTTGTGTTGAAACTGTACATATAGGATACTGTCTAAATAATTGATTAAGCGAACGTCCTAGAAGTGTCATTACCATATATGAATACCTGTAAGTTTACGGTATCATTACAGTATCATTTTATTATCTGTTAACAGTTATTAATTGATAGCATAAAATAAACCATTTATCATTTATAAATTATCAAAAATTAATGATTGATAATTTTTTTTTAAAAATATTTCAATGAGAATATTAGCATAAATAGGTAAAAATTGTTCTAATTGGAATTTAAAATCGAAATAAAAATAGAATTTGTAATTTACGATTGAATTAAAGCAAAAATTGGAATTTAAAACTGAAATTTTAATAAAAAAAATAAAATAAAAAAAAAGAAAAATAGAAAAATTCTAACTTTTCTTTCTTGGCCGCTTGAAATAATTGTACTACATATTTACGACCTTCTAGACGCTTAAGTATCTATACATTGATATCATTGTTATCATTGATAAGGATGATTTAATTACTTCATTCATTTTCAGTTAAAATTTTATATATTTAATTTTGATTTTAATTTTTTTAATTTTTAATTAATCTAAAAAATAAAATCAATTCTTGATTTATGGAATAACTAAACTTTTCATTCTTCATCTTCTAAATTTTACCATTAATTGATTAAAATTATTAATTAATTAAAATCATTTATTTTCGTTAATTAACATTTAGAGAAATATTTAAAAAAAGAAAAATTTTTTTTGTGTTTATTTAGAAAGTGTAAATTGAATTGAGAAGCTTTGATCGTGGAGGATTCTGAAAGAGAAAATCATCTTGGATACCTGTACTTCTAATTTCAGAACACTACCACCTTGAACAAAATTTGATTCAGCTTTTAGTGCTGCCTGAAAATATTTTTCAATGATTTTTAAATTTTAAACTTTTATTAATCAACAGATAAAAGTTATTAATAAGGAGTTATTAAACTTTTATTAATCAACAGATAAAAGTTATTAATAAGGAGTTATTAAACTTTTATTAATCAACAGGTAAAAGTTATTAATAGGGAGTTATTAATTTAATAACCTTTGCAAATGTTTGGATATCTTGTACTTTATAAACTGCACCGCAACCACCTTCACCTAACTTATCGACAATCTTCCAACGTTTACCAACAATTAAACCTTTTTCCAGGTGTTGTGGACCTTTAGTGATATCTAAAAGCTACAACTAAATATGCATTTAAGGCTTTAAGAACTGGACTCATTTTTTTAATCTATCTTTTTCTATTTAATAGTTTAGTCTATCCATTTTATTCTAATTAAATGCATCGGAATTGAATAATTAAACGAATTGGATAATATTTTGCTAAGTAGTAATATTTGAATTCAATTTAAAAAATTCATTTAGTTTTAATTTCCAATTTTTTCGTTTTTCTTTTTTGAAAGAAATTAAATTTAGGAAATTTTAATTTTATAAATTAAAATAAACTAAATAGACTAAATTAAATAAAGATAGGTTGAAAAATGATTAGTTCAATAAATTTCTCTACAACTACAAAATTCTCGAGAATGCTTTTAAAAAATTAAATAGGTAAATGATTTTAAAGATTACTTTATAATAATTAAGTAAAATTGGTTAAGAGTAAGAGCGCAAACTTAATAATTTCCCTTTTGCCATCTGATAAATGATAGTATCAAGATGCTGTTGATCAGAATAAGTTGATAGAATTAAAACAGTACAGTGATAAGTTTACAGTACAGCGATAAGTTTAACCTTCCAGTCATAAAATTAAATTATGAAACAATGACTGTATTTTAATACACTCCTTGTATTTGTATAAACTGACGGTAAAAAAAAAATTAAAATTAGAAAATTATCATTTATACGAAAATTAGCATAAATTTGTAAATTTTACTGTAATACAGAAATGTGAATTTTACGGTAATAGGTAATGTAAATTTTACTGTAATACAGAAATGAATATTTTGCTAATTTATTTTCTAATAAATTAAAATTTTTAACTTTAATTATTTGATTTGGACAACAGTTAGCTTAGTTTAGACAAGTTTATTTCAAAATTTCTCTCATATTGTTATGCAAACTTAGAATTTATCTCTTTATCAGTAACAAATATCAATAATTAAAATCATTTTTTATCAATCAAATAATTGCATAGAAGCATTTTGCCGAAGCACTGTAAATTTTAAAATATACCAATTCTTTTATTCGGCTGATAATAATCAATAAACTTAACAGCTGTATTCTGATAACATGATAACATTTTTATCATTATCATTTTATCATTTTTATTATCATTTTAGCTATTATCATTTTTAAACTGCAATTGTTTGTGCTCTTTTCAATCACTTTAGAATTTATTTTAAATTTAAACAAGGAAGGATTATGCTTAGCATGTTATCATGTTATCAGAACACTGGTTTTATAATAATAACAATTTCATTACGGTATGATAAATGATACATGGTATTGTCGAGGTTAAAGAAAAGAAATTCCCGACAAATTTGGTCCAGCCAACAGGATTCGAACCAAGCGACCTAAGGATACTTCAAAAAAAGAAGTAAGTTTGATTTGAATCAAACCGTATTGAAAGAAATATGCGTGCAAAAGAGACCAAAAACAGAAGTTCTCAATTAGAGTTCAATAAAAGAAAATTGGAAAATCTTGCTAGCGAAGCGAGAAAAGCGATAGAGAATGCAACAGAATTAGAAAGAGAAGAACCACCAGTGAACTTAGGTCACGAAGAAAAGTTAAACTGGTTACTAGAACAGAAAAGATAGAATACAAGAACTCTACCAGTGTTTGGAGGAAATTCTACACTCAAAAATGAAACCACTTCAAAGGATAAGAGAAATATTGAACTTATTGTATCAGTTAAAAGGATTGGGCGAAAACATTGAAACATTGCTCCTGGATAAGATGGTAACAGAAAGGATACCAAAGGACCTGAAAATGGATTTGAAGGAGAAGAAATTAACTAATCCAGATTGGACGATGGAAGATACCATTCAGTATTTGGAGAATAAAGCGACGATCATCAGCAAATCTAAAGGAAAGATACCGACAAAAGGTCTAATGAAAAAGACGAAATCGCAAAGGTCAAGAACGCATGGTAAAGGATACTCAAACTGGGAAAGTGGAAGTAAACGTT
>JABVXU010000729.1:0-23688 GCA_013365365.1 Cruorifilaria tuberocauda
TGATAGGAACAATAATAGCGACGATAATAACAACAATAACTATCAATTTTTCATATCCGTGAGAATAAGATAAAGCTTTATACAAACTTTTGATTGAAAATAACACATTATTTCCAAGGAATAGTATATTTTTCATAAAAAATGTATATTTACTTGCGTAATAATATTACTCTATAATACAATGCATAAGTGCATTTTGTACTAAAACAGATATGCTAAATGTATCCGATAATCATATTTGAGACTTATATGTAAATCTGAGTATTCAAAAAAGAAGAAATGATAGTATTACTTTTCCTGTCAAAATTTTTTGAAATTAAAACGGTAAATTTGGATAATGAAATTGAATAATGATTTCAGAGGAAATATAATAAGAAAAAAAAAAGGAAATGAAATAGGAAAAAACGAACGATTTAAATTACATAATATTATCGATCCAATTGTGATACCTATCAAAATTTTCATTTAATTTGACAATTTCAATATCAATCAAAAATTTTAGAACATTCAAAAAATCAATCATCTATTTCATTACCAAAATTTATCTTTTTAATTTCAAATTTTTAAAATTAATAAAAGTAATAATCATAATATATTCCATTATTAGAGGAAATTATTTCTTTTTTTAATGACTTTTAAAAATGAAAAAAAAAACATGCAAATGGATAAAATGATAATGAAAAAACGAAACATCTATCTGCTTCACAATTTCAACACACACACACACAGACACACACAGACACACACAGACACATACATACATATACCCATATATGTGTTTCGAGATTATTTCACATTATTCATTTGAATGGAAAAATAAGCAGAAGGCAGAGAGAAGCTTTAATAAGCTATAAGTACCATGGTGGGTTGATCGATGGCTGGTCCTTGTACATTATAGGCCGGTGCAATGATAGAAGAAAGAAGAGTGAACTGGATGGAAAGGTGGAGAGGAGAAAGACGATGAAGTGTGCGTTGCAAACGGATCGAAACCGATAAAAGCAAACATGAAAAACCTTTAATGTCATCTGCTTTCACTGCTTTAGCCTTTAGCTTTAGCTTTGTCTATTTCCATGCATTCTTCCTTCCTCGTTTTCCATTCATTTTGCTTAGCTTATTTGCTCGTAACCTCTCTCATAGCAGATAAAAGGTTTTCTTCTTTTTTTTTTCCTAAACTTCTAAAAATGCTTCAAATTTCAATCTATAATATATTCCTTTTTCTATTCCATTTATCACTTTTCTTTTCATCTCTTTCTCTCTCTCTCTTCCTCTCTCGCTATCTTATTTTATCAGAATTTAAATCGAATTTTTTCTCATATTGATTCTGTTGCTTTCTATGTTCACATAAATGATCATCATCCTGTAGTAATGATAACATTTATTTTATTATAATGATTTGTATTGTTATTATCATTAGAATTATCATCGTTACTATCGTTATTTTTATTAGTATTACTATTTGATAATGATAATAGCAGTAGTTATAGGAGTATAAATCTATTCCTTCCTATATCAGTAATTTATTGAAATTTCCAATTCGTTGTTCGTTTGTTTAACTTCGTTTAATTTTCTTGTTACTGTCTGTTAATGTTTATTTCTTCATCCAATAAGTAATTCAAATTTTATTTCTAATTTGAAATCGTTAAGGTTATAGGACTCGTCACTAATTAGTCATTTCTGGTTGCTGGAATATCTTACACATTGCTTAATTCTTTCATAAATACATACTAACCGGTATGATATCTCTTATCAAATAATCACTTATCAAAACTATCCTGATATGTTTGAATTTTGAATTATATGATAAATCGATGAAAGAGTCAGCGTCTTCAAGCAATTTCTCATTTTATCAATGTAGTAAAACGAGAAAATGATCAAGTGGAATTTTCGAATTATTATTTTGTGTAACTTTCTTGCTTTTTTTTTTCAATTCAATATTTTTTTTTTAAACTATAAATTGAAAAAAAAGCTGTAAATTAATAAATTTTTCTTAATAATAAATAACAAAAACAATAATTTCTGTTTTTTTCTCTTATAGTGCTGTAAGTAATTTACTTTTAATACTTTAAATGTATGTTTATCGTTAGGTAAAATTACATTCTAAATATTTCAAATAACTTTAATGCTTACATTTACATAAATCAAAATCACTTCTGTTCATAAATTCAGCTACTTACATCATTTTAACAGGTGAACTTGTGTCAAAGCTAAGTTATACGTCATCCTTGGATAAGTAATAGTAAAGAGATAGATTATAACTTATTCTCTTACTCTTTCTTCTTTTACATTTATAAAAAATTTTATAAATTTGCAAATGGAAAAATAAAAAATTCCTTTTTCTTCTCTTTGTTTTTTTAAAAAGAAAAATGAATTATAAAAATTTTATGAGCAAATAAATGATATTGGCTTAAAAAAAGAAATCTGCTTTTCTTTTTTTTAAATAAAATCATAAAAATTTTATGAGCAAACAATCTCTTCGTGTATAAGAATAAAGGAAAAATGAGTATGTTTATTAAACTTTTTTTCTTTCATTTAAATTTTAAAATAAATATGATTAATCAATGAAATTATGATATTTGTTCACATCATATGCCAACATCATTTTATTTCATTTAATAATTTTCATATGTGAAAATTATCTGAAAAGAAGTTAGATCACGTTTGGGAAAAATTTTAGCTAACATATTGTTTACTTAACTTAACGTATTTTTGTTATATTTTTAATTAGCCTGTTAGATTGCTAATAATATATTCAGGAAAAGTTTTAATTGCACAACATACATGTTACAATTTTGACTTGTTTTTAATTAACCTACTGATAATTGTTATAGTATACTTTCCAAAGGTAATTATTTTTTACATTGTATTATTCAAAAAGGAAACGATGCGAAAAATTGGATGAAAATAAAACTATAAAAATTAGTCGAAATAAAGGAAAAAAATTGGAAAAAAATTTTCAGAGAGTATTAATGAAATAGTAATTTATCATATGGCTTTTTTATCTGATCAGATAAGTCAAGAAGAATGACAAAATTTCCAAAATATTACATTTATCATTGACAAATTAGCTGTAAATATTGATTTATATCATTGACATCGAGATCGATAATAGCTGATAGTTTATAGATAATTGAAAAGATTCAAATTTCATTGATAAGCTATGATTAGATAAAGTTTAGCTTATTGAAGTAAGAGTAAGAAATTTTCAACAATTTTCAGTTAATCAAACTTCATGATAAGTATTAAAGCAAGAGTAGTTTTTGTAAGAAATTCTCAACAATTTCCTATTTAATGAAACTTCATGAGAAGTATAAAAGTTATTGAAAAAAATTGTCAACAATTTCCTATTTAATTAAACTTTATGACAAATTTTTTACAGCATTTTATCGTTTAATTAAATCTAAATTATCGAACAAATTTGATATCACTAATCATCCATACCATCCTTTTATTTTCTATTCTTTTCCTCTGCTAACGCTGTGCTTAATATACTATTATCTGCTATTTCTATTATTGTTATCATTTTAATGATCATTATAATCATTATTTATCGTCATTATTACTAACATTCATTTGCTGTTAATATCAGTATTGGCTGCTGAAATGTCGCCATTTCTTACAGAAAAAATGAATAATTGGATTCTTCTCATAAATTTTGTTATTTAAATTATGTCAAATGGATGATAAAGGAAAAGAACTTTGCCCACGATTGATTGACTATTTGGTATATTTCAATTTTTTTTTCATTTTTTGGAAAAGCTATGAAACGTTTTTGATGATTTTTTTGTGTAAATTTGGAGTTTCTTTTTAAACTTATACAATTTCAACTAGAATTTTC
Organism: Cruorifilaria tuberocauda; assembly: GCA_013365365.1. Lineage (NCBI taxonomy): Eukaryota > Metazoa > Nematoda > Chromadorea > Rhabditida > Onchocercidae > Cruorifilaria > Cruorifilaria tuberocauda. Next base: position 3,836 of record JABVXU010000729.1, read on the forward strand.
GGAAATTTAATCAATTTACTGATATAATTTCAAGTCTCGAAAAAAAAAACTTGTTGTTATGAGTCATAGCTTAATTATAATTTTAAATAACTATAATAAATTATTAATTTCTTTTCCAGCCTTTCAAATAATAATATTAATAACTGAATTTTCTAATAATTTAATAATGAATTGTTAGGTGATAGTTGGTCGGCGTCGAGGTAAATATATATCTCAGCGAAGTGTTAGTGAAACATTACCATTACCAATATCACAAAGTATCACATCACCTGAATTGTTGAGGCGTTATCCGAACGTTGATCACAAGGATTTTCATTTGCCAGCTGATGTTACGGTATTTTGTCAACCAGAAGGATGTATTACAAAAGGTTTTTTTAAGTTGATAATTTTTAAAAAAAATACCGGAAATTTCCCAAAAAAAAAAAGGAGTTCTCTAAGATCAAATTTTTCATAAAACTTTTATTCATTTGGATCTGAAATATATTGAAAAAATTGTACATAAATTTCATTTCTGTAAATTTTACTACCAAACTGATACTGTTAATTTTATCTATGAATATTATTTTACAGAAGTGCCACGGAATGCACATTCTCATCGAGAAACAAGCAGTTTTGTGTTCACGTTAACAGAGAAAGATTCAGCAAAAATTCGATATGGCATTTGTTTAAATTTTTTACAAAGCTATGAAAAAAATCGTACTGTAACAACGGATGATAAAACTGTTTTGTACAATAATCGTTCTCATAAAAGGTTAATTTAATTATCAATTATATATGAAAATCTAATGATTGAAAAACAAATGATTATTAAAATAATTTATTCAACTAATTGGGAATACACTTAATACTAGCTGGCTAAAAGAAAAAGGAGTAATTATATCATCTTGGAAACATCCGGAATTATCTCCTATCTCCTATCCACTGTTACCATTTTACGTAGGTTTTCAGGTAACATTTTGTGGAAGTCTCGCAGAAATCGATCGTAAAAACGTTATTACAGATTGGATCAAAGGCTTTCATTAACAAGTTTATGCTTAATTAGCCATCATCCGTTTCTTTCAACATTTCGCGAATTATTGTTATTATTGAAGAAATTGATCGATGGTTGTAGTGAAAGACTTAGCGAAGATGGACAATATTCAAAGTAAATTTTTTTTTATTACTAAATTTTACAGGTTCTTTTTTTTTAACTCTCTCTAAAGCATTTAATTATTTATGCGTAAATATTCATTTTAGAGATATAATTTGGACGACACTTACGGGTTATTGGATGGAACCAATTCCAGCCCGCGTAATGCATGATATTCGAGAATTGGAAACATGGATCCTAACGCTGCTAAGTGCACCAGTTGCTGTTCCAGGAAAAACAAAGGTACTTTTGGAGGTAGGCATTTTTTTCTTTTTTTTTCGTTTTCGCATTACAATTATTAATATTGCCGTATAATAATGACAATTTTGGATTATTGTTTTTTTTTCAATCTTTTCAAGATTAAAAATTTGTGGAAAGAGATAAATTCATTTTAAAAAAGATTTAAAAAGATAAATTTCCTGTTTTCATAAATTTGTAAAATTTTTATATAACCAAATTTTTATGCATCCAAAAAAATTTGTATCCAAATTTTCAAAATTAAAAATTTATGAAATCAGGTAAATTCATTTAAAAAATTTGTCATTTCTCTAGCATATATTATTATAGATTTGTAATTAATCGATAAATTTTTATGCAACTTTTAAGGTTTTACCATCAGATATTGTGCCAAAATTTGAATTCGCTCTTCCCGATCATACACGATTTTCGTTTGTTGATTTTCCACTTCATTTACCCCTTGAACTTCTTGGAACTGATACAGCTATGAAAGTTATGGCTGCTGTAATGCTTGAATCAAAGGTTTGGAATTGCTCTATTGAGTCAAAGTTTGAGAAAATTTAGCAAATTTAAATAAAGTAACCAATTAATGGATAATTGTTATTCTAATTGAAAATTAGATCTTAATTTGATCAAGAATAATTAAGTAATCTAACCTTATCAATTATTTAAGTTAGTTATTTTCATATCATTCATGGAAATTTTTTTTTAAGAATTAAAGTTATAATTTTGGAAATAATTCATTTTGCAGGTTGTTTTACAATCACGTAACTACAATGCGGTTAGTATGTGCGTATTAGCAATTGTTGCTTTAATGTATCCACTGGAATATATGTTTCCAGTTATACCTTTACTGCCATCTTTTATGCCATCAGCTGAACAGGTATATTTATTTTTTAATTTTTCATTTGTTTATATTTTGTAGAAATATTTTTTTCACTTTCAATCTTTACAAAAGTTTAAGAGACTATTAATTAGTCATTATTTCAATATTACTATGGTCTAATCTTTCTGTACTGTTTGATGATAAGTGAAAATGATAGCGATGAAAATGGTTGAAATAAAATAAATTAAATTAAATTGTATTATCGATGTGTAATTAAAATTCTATATAAATTTTTGATTTTAAATGGAAAAGAAATTTTTTGAATTAATTATGATTAATGTAAGATAAAAGAAATCAATGCATCATGGAAATTCTTTAAATTTTATAAACGAAAACGATTAAGCCTATTTTTGCACTCATCAAAATATTAAGTTATTATTTTCGTTAATTTATCATAATTGACGAATTCATATATCGTTTCACTATTTGTAATATGAATATAAAATATAAAAATATGTAAGGTACGTTTATGTATAACTTGTACGCGTAATTTACGTTTTATCTATAACTTTTAAGGTACTTTTATTATAATATTTATGTGGTATTTGTAATATTTGTATTATTTATTGATGTATTTGTTGGGATGTTAAAAATACCGAAATATCTATTGATATATAAAAGGATCAATAAAAGAATCAATATTATGCTCCAATATTTTCCTTTAAATTTCAGTTGTTATATGCACCAACACCATTTCTGATCGGAGTACCAGCATCATTTTTTACTCATAAAGCAATTGATATACCAAACGATGTTATTGTTGTCGATCTTGATATGAATCAGTTATTGATACCAGATGATATAAGTATTCCTGATATGCCGGAACCAGATTGCACTGAATTGAAGGTTGTAAAATTCATTTCATTCAATAAAATTATCTTTCAAGGTGTTTGTTGATATTCAGACATTTTCGCAATAATAATAATGATTTAAAAAAAATGTTTTTTAGAATAGTTTACGAAAATCATTGGACAAATTATTGCTAAATGTACCGGAAATAGATTCGGGAAATAGTGAAACCGCTGAATTGGATTATACATTGGACAGTGATGTTGTTGATATTGCTGTTCGTGTTGCAATGGTTTGTTGCTATCGATAATTGCTAATATAAAAATATTTTGGGGAATCGTTTCATTAATCAAACGTTATTTCGTTTTTAGATTCGCTTTTTTAACAGTGCGAATGTATTTGCAAATTTTTGTGAGCATACACGTACGCTACGTCTTTATCCACGACCAGTTGTTGCACTTCAGACGGAATCTTTTCTTCGTAGCCGTCCGCAATTCACACGATTTATCTCTGAACTTTGCAAGTTAGTACAACATTATATCAGTTATTACAGTTCATAACTTTCTAACTAGGTTTGCAAATTCAGTCCAATTTTATGGAATTTACCGAAAAAAAATGTCTCGCTGTTTTTTCTCGTATGATTCTGAATTCTGAAACATTTTCTGGTGTTTGATTCTCTTATTATGAAGTTTATGAAAAGATTTGTTTCCTTACTTTTTTTTAAAATGATTTGTTTAGGACCCAAGCTGTAGAATATTTTGCTGAATGTTCTTTATGTCCACATAACGAAACATATGTACGAGTACAGGCAGGAACGGATGATCCAAAACAAATTGGTGATAAAGGAAAATGGTTCAACGAATCACTGATGCCTATCCATTTCACCGTTTGTTACTTTCCATATTTGTTTTTTAGCCATAGGGAAATCCAGCAAACATTACTTTGATTTTGGTTAATTGATTAAGAGGTATTAAAAATTCGAGGACACATTTCTAAACTGCTTTAAAAATGATTCATATATAGTGAAGTAATACATGGACAAAAAGATAGAACTACGAATCAAATATATTAAGAGAACGATAAATGAATGGTGCTATGGAAGAATAAAAAGTTCGAAGTCATTTTTCAGGTATATTCGAATGACTCGACGCTTGTTGACGCATGGCAAAAAGTTGCAAGCGAACAGCAAAACAGTGTGACGGGTAATATTTTCATTAATTTTAAATTTATTATGTATAATTCAAAAAATTCTTTATTAAAAGTGACGTAAATTGATCTTTTAATTATTAATTATCACCGAATTAATTCATGTAACTCGTTATTTTTCGTGAAATAACAGTGATGAAAAACCGCTTTGAATTATTTTCATATAGGTATTATGTTTTATTATAGATTCAAATGGTGATGAAGTCAGTGATGCTGGAAATACTGATGGTGAAAGCTTTTCTAGTATTGATGATATTCTGTTCGATGTACCTGAGCAAGAAGATACATCTATCGGTATGATTAAATTCCATCTTTCACCATTCCGTGGACAGATCAGATGTCACAAGATTTAATTAGAAGATTGATGCTTTTGTGTTTAGGCCATAAGCGGTTATGGCAATCCAAGGCAATTTCATTGTTCAATGTTTATTTAAGTTTTATACGTAACTTAATTTTTTATCCATAAATTTCCATATAATAAGAAGCATTTTTGTTTGAGCTGTTTATTTTTGCGTTACCATAAATTCAATCATTTGATTATTTAAAGCAAGTTTATGTTAGAGAATCTTGAAACTATGATCTTGAATTTATTTCATTTTCAGGAGCAGCAAAACCACTTGGAGAGGTAGATGACGTTTACAAGGAACCATTGACATTAGCTATTCCGAAAAGCGAAAGTGCACACTCGGTTGGTAGTTCGACAAGCAGTGGCCAGTAAGTTAAATTTGTCATTTTAAACTTTGCTACGTAGTTAATATTGAATGTCATTGAATGTCTTATTGAATGACTTATTGAATGTCGTCAGATATATCAAATCTTCATGAAGTTGTCATTGAACTCAAAAATTTTGACATATTTTTTAAGATCTACACCATCTTCATCAATTTCGACATCAGCAATGGATAGTGAAGCTGATTTTGCAAGGCTTGCCGAAAATTTAGCATTAAAATCGGATAGCAGGGTAAATTCTGAAATTTATTTGGTACACATGCATTTAAATTTGTCACATTATGCACACTTCGTGTTCAATTTAAATTTGTTTAATTCATTAAGGGTGACTTCTCCTTTCATCCTTCGAACGAATCTACTCCGGTAAACGATCGTCAGTCTGCAACATCTCGTAGACCATCATCACAGTCCGGAAGTTCGACTAGTACAGTTACCAATAAGACACCACCGTTAAAAGTAGCTAGTATAAAGGTTGGTAATTCATGTACTGATACTTGGAAATTTCATATCGTTCACAAATAACTTTAATCGTTTACAGAAATTATATATATATATATATATATATATATATATGTAAATGAATATGCATACAGGTTTGCAGGGTTTGGCTCATTTAGCAGATTCAGGTGAAAAAGTTCTTGGACCACAATTCATTAATGCACTTAATGGATATGCAGTGAAAAGCCATGACATGCTAAATCAGGTTCATTATTCCATTCATTTTTTCTCTAGACAGCGATAATATAATAGCTGTTTAAAGGAATAAATTAGGATATTAAAAAAATTTATTTCAATTCTATCCGTCTTGTGTTGCAATGATTTACAAACGTTGTAATATTTGTCCGTTTTATTGCAGGTCTTACATCGTACAGCTCCTAGAGCCCAAGCTATACGAGATAAAGCTGTTCGTCCGATTGCTTTGGCTGCAGCAAACCGAGTAGAACAAAGCCAACATCTTGTAAGGACAAAAAGTAACATGATTGGTAACAGAAACACTAATGCGGCTGCACAGCAAAGGTTCATGTTTGCTTTTAATTAATGTTGCATTGCAAAAGAAATCGGTAGAAAAAACTAACCTAGAACATTAATTGATTTTAGAAAAAATGATTTTTGTTCAAGTTAAATGATAATGCAATTATATGCAAGATAGAATCCTTATAAACGGCTGACAATACCACAGTACCAGCTACCAAACTCTTCCATTTAATCTACGCGTTAAGATAATGCTTGAATCTTCGATAATGATTTTGGTATTTTCTTTTATTCTGCAAATCTTGATTTTATTAATGATTTAGTAGAAATCAGCAAGTTGTTCGTGAAATATGTGATCAAATCCTAGCTGGTCAAGGAGTTGGCGTTTTTACATATCCAAAATTGAAACGATTAATGGAAGATGAAAGTTTAAGGCAACTTGTTTGTTCCAAATTAAATCTTGGTCTTGATGTCAAACATTTTGAAGACGACTTCATGCAAGATATGGTGAATATCGCAACTTATAAAAATTTTTTTATCTTTCTCGTGCTATCAAAATCGAAAGTTGAAAACTTTTTCGATATATAGTACGATAAGCCACGTACTTTCCATAGAAGGTTATAAACTATAACTAAAATAATTTTGTAAGAAATATATTTTTGTTACATCATTTGCAAAAATTTTCAGCAATTAACTCGAAGTCAATATAAAGGATATTTGAAAGCTTTGCAAACATGCATTGCTGGTCTGGAATATTCATACAATTCATCCGGTTCCAATGGCCTTGCTTCATTGTTTCACATACTTGAAATAGCCCATTCTCATTATTGGACAAAAGAGAGTGAAATAACATCACCACCAAGTTCATCTGGAAGCTTGGTAAAAGTTGTTTTCTTTGAAGATATCGTCAGATTACTTTGAGATTTTATTACTTTTTCTTTCCTATTTTCAAGTATATTTTGTTATTTTCTAAGAGTCAAGCTTTCGATAATTTACCGGGAGTTCCAATAAGGTGATTTATAAATCTTGACTGGATGATCAGCATTTAAATTTAGGAAGTGTTTTTTATCTTCAGCTTAATACTCCTTCTTCATCATATGATGTGCAGCGACAACAGCATGATTTTTCGTCATCGGCACGCCCATCATCGATTCCCATTCTATCACCTCCATCGCTGCCATTACCTCCTAAACCACCCATGAGTCAAGCTCCTAAACCACCCATTCCACCACGTGTATCTCACGAAGCACGTGAAATTGTATTACGTAAGTTGTTGAACGAAATTCGACTTTTTTTATTAGAAATTATTTTTCGTAGTTAGTGATATGATAAATCAGTCCTTGGATAATTCAAAGTTTCAAAGATTTGAAAAGCCCATGTCACCACAATATCTGGTCAAACAGCGAAAGTTTTTCTTTGTAATTCTCGTGCAAAGTGGCTAATAAACAAATTTCTATGTGGTTACTACTACGTTTGATTTGTCCATTATTTTTAGCTACTGGACCACCACCACCACTTCCACCACGACCAGTAGTTCGTCAAAACGACGATGCGCAGACAGTGTCGAAGCCTAGTGTCCAGTCAAAAAATTTGGAAAAAGTAGCGGACTCAAATATTATTTCGTCTGGCATAAAAGATTCCGAATTAAATTTGAATCAAGATAATAAAGCAGAAACGAGTGCAACTACATCTCGACGTTCATCATTTAGTTCAACCATTGTAAGCTTTTTATAGGCATAGTTAAGCTTATTTGAAAATCTAAAAGTGTCAAGCTTTTAAAATTTTCTTTTTGTAATCTTTATGAGATTAATTTTTCGATCAGATTAAGAGAATAATTTCTTCTTTATAATTAGATTCAAATTGCTTTCTTTTAATTGGAAATCAATGATACAAATAAGCTTGAAAAATGTCCTTGAAAATTAAATATACATGAAAAATACGTATCTTTTTCTTCCAGAAATCCTGTCTTCATCTACATCCTCCGGATAGTTTGTCATTGGATTCAACAACTTCATCACGTATTTCATCTGACACGAAGCCAATTCGGCACTTCATTTATCAGGACTTGATATGTGATATTTTGATTTAATTTCATTCATCTTATTTTAATTTATTTCACTTGCTCGATTTAATTTTAATTTTTTTTATGAAGCCATATTTCTAAAACCATCAAATCATCTGAATATTGTATGGGTATTCCAAAGAAGTTTGACGCTAAGACAGTTTTATAAGCGTACTGAAGCATACTTTAAGAAATTTGAAGTGAACAAGTCATGGTGGTAATCGTTTATCGATAAGATCATGACAGTTTTGTACTGTTTACGAGCACATCCACTGAATAAAAAGAAAAAAGGGAATTGAATGATTCCGATATAAATTCATTCAGGATTTCAGGAGGCATCATTAATTTTCTAAATGTTTATTTAGTATCTTCGCCGAATCCGCTGTGGCAAAAGATGGATTTTTGGGAAAATGCATTTTTCGATGTGGTGGCACAAGAACGTGATATTATAGGAATGGATCAAGAACCATGTGAAATGATTGATAGATATTACAGTTTGTCAGAATCTGAAAAGCGTCGTCTAGAATTAGACGAGGATCATCTTTTGTCAACATTGCTTCATAATTTAACATCATATATGATTATGTGCGGCGGAGGTCAACGAACTGTTCAGCAGGTCATAAATTGTTCTTCTGATATTTTTGCATATTTTAAAATTGAAGAAAAAATATTTTTGTCATTTACAGCTATCAACGGATAAATCACAAAAGATCAATTAACAATTAATATTTCTAAAACGGAAATATTTTTTTTTCTTTCATCATAGTCTCTTTGATCAAAACTATTACAATAATAATCATTGAATTTGTTTTAGATTTCATAGTCTTTCCACAGCTTAATTAAAAGATGAAATTAAAACGGAATGGTTTAATGCTTCGTATCGTAAGCCTCTTTGCTGGAGGTCAAACGATGCAAGCCATAACCGACGTTTAGTCGTGCCGCCATAATAAAAAATGAGCTGCATTAAACGACCTAATAATTTTGAGTTGATCCGACAAATCATTAGCTACATAATTTTTCAAAACTTTTCAGAATGTCTATAAATTAAAATTTGCATTAAATTTCAGAAAATACGACGGTTGTTAGGTAAAGCTCATATTGGTTTGGTTTATTCAAAAACCATCAATCAACTTTTGGATAATCTTCCAAAAACTGTCAGTATTTGACATTGCTTATTTCGTTTTTTTACCCTTTTTTACCCCTTTATTGTTATTGGTTTAATCGCTGATAACTTGATGAATAAATTAGAGCGAATTTGATGATTGACTTCTTGAATCGCTTTAGCAAGTTTTTTGTCTAATCATTCTAAAAGTACATGATTGTTTGAATATATGAATTTGTCTTATAAAAATCATATTTTGTTTCCTAAAAATTATGACTGTTGTGGAAGCGTCTAGTTTTAGCAAAGTAATGAAATACCGTTGAAACCGCTCGGAAGTCGTCTCATTCAAAAACAATCATTTACTGTTCATGAAGGAGCTACAGCGCAAGATCCATTGATGTTTGTGGAGGTAAACTAAAATCTGTTTCATTGTAATCAAATATAAAATTTGAAAACAGAGTGTTAGAATTCTATCTTAAATAGTAGTAGCTAATTTTTTTCATGTTTCTAAAGGCATGATTTGGTTTTAATGCTGCTTTTGACTTTGAATTTTTGTTTAAAAATAACATAAGTAGTTTGTAATGCAGTATTTTTCGAGGTATGTGATGATGCAGTGGTACTTCGAGCCGTAACAGGTGCCATCACAGAACGGTGGTGGTATGAACGCATAGTGAATATGACGTATTCTCCCAAAACACGGGTTTTATGCTTATGGCGACGACATGACGGGAAAGTGCATATGCACAAATTTTACACTAGAAAGGTTATACCTATTTGTTTTAGTTTGCCACGATACACTTCTTTAAGTTTATGATTCAAAAAAATTTTGTCGTTTTAGTCAAATGCAGCTTGAATGTAAGACTTCTTTGTAAATTTTCTTTATATTTTTTTTCGAGATTACAGTGCCGTGAATTGTATACCGCAATGAAGGAAGCGATGGAACGAGCTGCAGTACGAGGGAAAGTTATACTATCGGGACGAGATTTGGGTGGCGAATTTCCGGTTCAGGATATGGAATCAAATCAAGGTGGATTACTCCAAGTGCGAATAGATGGTATAACGTTGCTTTTCGAAGAGAGGCAGGTAATGCTACCGCTAACATCCCTTTTTTTGTTTCAAAGTTTTGGAATTTTTAGCAAATTATGGCTCTATTCCAATTTTTCAGCATTTCGTTGAATTGAGCAATATTAAAAAGTGCAATACGTTTGGTGGAAACGTATTTGTTCTTGAGGAATATGGTAAGTCATTTTTGCGCAAAATTTGCACAGGCTAATTTTTTGAAACTTTCTATTTCACATAATTATAAACATAAGATTAAAAAATGTTTGAAACTCATATTTCATACTTGTTTAACTTTAACTTCTCTCATTATGCAGTATTATTTTTTGTTGAGCATATATGCTAAGTCTCACTTTGAGTTCCTTTTTGAATCAGTTCTATTTCTGGTTTTAGATTTGAAAAAAACCTTCCAGCAGCTTAAGTTATATGTTTTAGATCACCAAAATTTTAAACAAAAATTTTGTCAATATGTACCATTCCTTATTATGTGATACTTCGATATCATCTTACTGCACTGGTTCTTTCAATGTCATTCTTTTCCAGAAACATAACTTTAAAATTTCGATCAAGTACTTTATTCGTGATATATTTTAAATGAGAAGATAAATATTTATTGAGTCTTATAAAACTTCAAAAGAAGTATTTTTTTTCCAAAATTATCTATATATTACTAATTTTTCTATATATAAATGTAATAATAAATGTTTTACAGATCGCAAAAGGAATGAACTGATAGAAAGGCGTTATTTATCGCAAATGGTAAGATTTAAATCCGAAATTTTGAAAGTTCGACTGTAGAATCTTCTAAGTAACAGTTCGTGATTATGATTTTTTGCAGAATACTTTCAGTAAGCAACTCTAACATTTTTATATATATTCGTGATAAAATCTGTTGGGTGCTGCATGTTTGTCAATATTGTTAAAAATATGATTTTTTAACTTTACTTAAATTTTAATTTCATTCCTTTTTATCGTTGCTAGCAAGCAAACATCGCCCTCATCTTTAAATGTTTTTCTACAAAAAATGGAATGAGAAAAGTGCATGATTATGATTTGTTTTAAAAGACTAGCGGATGTACGTGTCGGAATATTTGTTTGGTTACTTATCTTAAAATGTAATTCATATTGGTGAGAAAAATGGAAAAAATCGGAAAATATGTGAAAAATCTTTTAAAATTGTTATTATTGTTGTTGATGTTTGCATGAGTGTTATATTTGTGATTTAGGCATCCGATATTGCATGGTCATTACATCGTGTGTTTTCCGTACGTTACACAGAACAATCTTTAAATAGGCACAAAAATAACGTAAATGATGCAAATTCTACATCAGAATCAACTTCATGCATACATTCGACGTATAATGACGATTTATCAAGCAACTGAAGTGTCGCTACCGTAAATGACCATTTTGGCTGAATTTGATTAATTATCAATCTGTGAACATGTGAACAGATATATATACAAAGAAGTCGTCGTTGTTAACAATGTAATAGCTTTTTTATTTATTGTTTTGGTATCCCGATATTATTTAAACTTTAAACTTAATGTTATGCATGTTACATCTGACAAATTGCATGTTGCATTTAAATATGTTTAATTATAGTGTTAGCTTTAGACAATCAATAAATTTTAATCTGTTTTAGGCTGATCAGATCTGCTATGCGGTTTTATGTGTTTTCTCGATCGTTGCTACAGGCCGTCGAACAAATGATCTGAGTAAAAGGCGCATGAAATTTCCCAAAAGCCAATCATCACCAACACATTTTTCATTGAAATCAAAACCGTAATACTGTTGGTTACATGCACTTGTGCCGTTTGTATTTTTTTTTCTTTCAAAATAAATTAGTAGTTGATGATACTTTATTCATGCATTTTTTAAATTTAATTGATTATATAAATTATAAATGTCACACGTTTATTCATTCCGTAATGTCTTCCATTTTAATTTGTTGGAGTAATTTATATTGGTTGAAATTCAAAAAAATACTGAAACTCAAAATTGGTTAAGAAATAGCATCGAACCAATTTTTTTTGAATCCATAAATTTAATTTCAAGCATATCAGACACTGACTAGCATGCCAAAATGAACATGATTGCCAGTTTTCTTCATAAATCACCTTTGTTTATCCAAAAAAATATATTAAAGAAAAAAAAATCTCTAAATAATCTGGATATCAGTCTAAGCCTTCAAAAATTATTTCGAACGCATTTTCTTTCTTTTCAAGTTGAAAAAAAAATACCCATTTCGAAGTATTTTTCCTGTTAAATTTGTATATTTTGTTTGTGCGTCTATTTCGTCTTGATGATTGTTTCTATGTAAAATAAAAGAAAGCGTACAATGTGTTGTAGTTAATTTCGAAAAATACGTTAAATCATAAATTATGAGAAATATCCTTAATCACATCCTCAATTCAAATAATCTGCACTTTTTTCTTCTTATGCATCGATAATAGCAATTGATCTTCTGATGCTTGCATGTTCATTGCTTATTAAATCTGATGCAATCCTGAAATTTTACCAATTGGTAACTCTTTCGAACTTTCTGGATAGATTTTTGGTTCAATTCTCTAAAAGCTTAATCTCTATTGAAGTTTATTGTATTTGAATGTTAAACATAAAGTTCATGTAAAAATTATTTCGGGAGAAAACAAGAAAATTCTATTTTAACGACGATACCTTGATCGACAACGCTTTGTATGATACCGACAATAACATTTTTTCAGAAAATGTGTTTCATCCATTTTATCTAACAAAGATCTGAAAATTGAGAGATAGAAAATTGATAGATTTTTCGCAAATCATGATATATTTGTTAAAATCGTTGGCCAAAAAAAAAGAAAATAAATTTAATGATTCATTTTTGGAATTTTAAAAGTGTAAACTACAAAGCATAAATTTTATTGAAATTTAATAGCAATCCTAAAAATTCAAAAATAAAAGAAACCTTATGCGATATTTGTTAAACATACGTTCATCACGTTTAGCCATGTAAACAACAAGAGAAAATAATGCAGCAAATTCATTTCCCAAAAATGAAATCTAAAAAAAAAGGAATAATTCATTTCACCTGGATATAAGTTATGGATATTTAAATTTCTTATAGCAAAATTTTTAAATATGAAAGAAGAGTTACTTTAAGCATAATGAAGGAATATCCATATGAGTAATGAAAAAGTGGATCATCCATTTTTGAAATAGCATAAATTTTATTGCCCACTTCTTTAGAAACAGCAGCCATGTAAACAATTATACATGCAAAATTTGCCATTCCTAAAAATATTTTCAAAAAATAAATTTAATTTCAGTAGAATTTTAATTTTGAAAATTTTGCGATAATTGTTTATAAATAATTATTATTTGATTAGACAAATTTTTTCTTTCAATCAAAATTAAATATTTGTTAAAGGATTCAGACCTGATAAAATATGCAATACCGAGCAACACATAAGAGAATGATAAGGCCATTCTTGAAAATTACATATTATAGCATTAATTAGACCAAAAATAATTAATATAGCACCAGAAATCATAAAGATGAATGAACGATGTACTGAAACTGAAATTAAATTTTGATTTTATATTAAAATATTAAGAAATTGATTACAAAAAGAAGAAATTATATTAATCTTGTTTAATTTAATTCTTTTTCTTCAATTTTATTTAAATTAACTTTAATCTTAATTTTAATTTTTATTTAGATCAATTTCAATTCTATTAAATAATTTCATTAAAAATTACTGCCTTCAATAAATGGTATAAAATAACTTACATTCAACAGAAGTGGTAACATCATATGGTTCTTCCGTTGTAAAATAATTCACTTTTGTACAATGAAAGTCAGTTACAGCTAAATGCTATCAAAAATTTTAAGCTTAAATTTAAATCACATAAATTCTCCCTAATACTAAAATATCATATGCTTAAAAAATACCAAAAATTCATTGTTTAAAAAAAAATTCTAAATGAAAAACCTGAAATAATTAAATCTAAGTATTATTTAAAATTAGTCAAATATTAAGATGGTATAACTCAATTGTGACAAATAAATATCACGAACGATCAAGCCAACAAAAAAGCCATGGACCAAGAGTTGCATTTTTGTAATAAACAGTTTGATCTAGAATATCTTCATCACCATTTTCAATAGTATCATTTGGATGTACGTAATACTTTAAAACTTCCGTTGTATACAACCAATTATTTGTACATGTACCTTTAAATATTATCATTTGTAATTTAAAATTTAATTAAATAAGCTACAGTGACTTGTATCAATTACTTTACTTTCTTTTTTTTCCATATTTATGATTGAAAAAAAAATTTTTCTCAAGAAACAACCAATATTAATTTATTTAAATACAATATTCATATTTATTTTTAAATGTAAATATAAAAAATTAAAAATGAGGAAATTTTGTAAAAATTGATTAGAAAAATTTTTTTAATTATTAATAATGATCACACTTACTTATAATGCAAAAGATGCAGGTAATGATAGAATTGCAGCAGGCAATTTTAATTAAAAATCGTTGATTCATATGGGAAATTTTAATAAATTGGTTAGGTAATACCGGTGAAATCATTTTTTTCGCTGTTTTTTTTTTCAGTTAAACCTAAACCGATACTGAAATTAAATATTTTTTGTTTGTTAAAATTTTAGGAAAAAAATTATTTTTCAAACATTGATCAAAATAATAATTGAAATTTTTGCTATAAAGTAAATTGTAAATATTAGTAAAATGATTTGTATATATTAAATATTATCGTAAAAAAAGATTTGAAGGATAAAAATGTATATTTCAAAAAGTTAATCATCATTTTTAACAAAGTGGTATTTAGAAAAAATGGAATGAAATCGTTATCAAAGATTATTTGTATTAACAAAACAAAGATTTGAATGAAAAAGTAGAAAATTCGGATGATTTGGATAATAATATGAATAAATGATGTCTGATTTAAAATTTTGAAGCTAACAATGTTGTTAGTCAATAAAGTAAACATAAAAGTTTTTCATTGAAAATGTTAATCTAATAATAAAAATCAGTAGCAAGTCAATTTGTGGACCTTTTTTTTAATAATCACTTTTTTTTTTTCTCACTTACTTCCTTTCCTCTTCGTAAATTTCGATAATCAACTTGACGAATTGAATGTAAATTTTTTGCCTCTTCAATCTGAAAAGAATTACTGAAATTGTTGAAAATGAAAGAAAAATTATTATTTAATAAGACTACATTTGTAAATATTAATAACGAAACATTGATAAAAATTAACTTAATACATTATTTGAAGTAATATTTAAAAATAGTGAATTTTGAAATTAGTTTATTTGGATGTAAATCAATTTGAAATATTATAATTTAACTTTGATAAAAAGATCATTTAATGAAGGAAAAAAAACTTAATACGTTATTTGAAATATTTTAGAACAGTTAGTGAATTTTGAAATTAGTTAGTTGGAAATGCAAATAAATTTAAAATATTATAATTTAACTTTGATAGAGTTGGCATTTAGTCATAGTTTTACTAAATATTTTTAAATATTACTTGAAATAATGTAATAAGTTAATTTTTCAATTAGCTGGAATTATAAATCAATTTAAAATATAATTTTAATAAAAATGTCATTTAGTAATAGTTTCATTAAATATTTTAAAATATTTAATTCAAATAATGTATCAAGTTGATTTTTATCGTCGATTTATCATATTAATATTTGCAAATTTAATTGTTTTAACTAGTAATTTCTTCTTAATTTAAGCAATTTCAACGATCGAATTTAACTAAATTTTTGAATAAAACATACAACTTTTTTTTTTCATTTATATATAAAAATAATTTCTCTTTTCTATTTAGAAAATCATTTAACTTTTTTTCTCATCCATTTCTAAAATTAATAAATTTTTCTTACTATACACTTCTTGCACTTCATGAAAACCTGAAACTGAACCAACAAAGGAGAACAAAAATTCAAAAAAGAATAATCACGAAAATCCTACTGATCCAAGTCAAAAAAAATTAAATAACCAATCTGCATAAACAATAAAGTTTTAAAATTATTTATTTCAACATTAATTAATTCATTTTTTTCATTTATTTCATAAACAAACTATTTATTTCAGTATTAATTGATTTCTAATAAATTAATTTTTCTTTTGTCTTCCGTAAATATCCATGATTGTTTGAATGATGAAATATGTTTATCATCAGGATTTGTATTTAACCGATAACAATCATCTATCATCTCATCATCATCATTATTCCTAAAATTATTCATCTAAAAAAAAAAAAAAATGGGAAAATTGCAGTTAAAATATTACACAAATAGCAAAAAAAAAAAGTATGGGAAAAAATCAAAGTGAAAATGAAAAAAAAAACGATTATTGTAATAATCATTGTATTGTTTCATCTGTACTGTATCATTCGTCATCATTTTTTCCAGTAATAACAAATGCCTATCGAACATTTATCAATATCTTGTCATCATTTATCAGTTTTTTTTTTAAATATGACAATAAACTTGTAATATAATTACAATTCAAAAAAACTCTATCCTAATGTGTTTCTAACTATCCTATTTTTCCATCAAATCTTGCTAATGACTACGTAATAATTCGTTTAGTAAGTATTTTTTTAGTGTTGAAAAACTTATTATTGATTTTTGGTTATTCCATTATCAGTTAACATTTCAATTTTTCAATTTTGATTATTCGATTTCATGCTTGAAAAAATTTCAACTATCATATGTAAATCATTTCTGATATCCATTTCATACAGGTATCAGAGATTAAAAAAAAAGACTTTAAATCTCCATTATAATCAATAAATTATTTTACCTTTTCGTATAAAAATATTACTTTGCTTCATATATTACTTCATATTACTTTTCCAATAAATGAATGATAAATGAGATGAGAAGTTTAACAATTTTCTATAATTGAAAATTTCCCTTTACCATTTTATTCATAAGTTTTACAATCTCTGCAATATTAAAATTACTTTTATTAATTACAGTTATTACTTAGTATCACCATCAATATTCAATCATATTTCAGATTCATATAGTTATATTTAATTAATTTATTTGCTGATGAAGCTTTTAATAGAAGTGCATTTCATATATATTCAATCTATTCCATTCCAATTTCATTTTATTTTATTCATTCAAATTCATTCACTCAGTCCTTTTCCTTCTTTCCTTACTTTTACCTTCTTCTTACACCTCTCTCTCTCTCTCTCTCTCTCTCCTCTTCCTCTTTTCCTCTTTTCTAATTCAACTTTCTCAATCTGATCAAGCAAATTTTCCTCCTCTCTCCCTCACTTTTCCCCTTTTCTCTGAAATATTATTTGCATGGCAAAAGTATCCTGTGTGCACACATTTACGAAACTCATTAATTTCTTTTTCCTTTTTCCATAATTTATTCGGCGCTTCTCCTAGATTCAGCAACTTCGATTCATTTCTCGGACATCTCGGATTCTCGACGACCATATCCAATTTGCTAAGTAGCGTCCATATTTTGCTTAAGCTATCATCAATACCAATAATAGCTAAAATTACTTTATTTGGTGGCATTTAGCTTGTTCTTTCTTTTATTTACATAGTACTGTTTTGTCCTTCTTTCCACTTTAATTTATCACTTTTTTTTTCATTTACTTTGTTTTTTTTTTGCCTAAATTACTTTTTGTAATATTTAAAGAGAATTAAATGCATTAATATTTGATTGTTTGACCTGAAATTTTCCACTGATATTTGAATATCATTTTGGAACGCGAAATTATTTGAAATATTTTAATTGTCACCTTAACAATTTTGCTTTTTTCAGTTAAATGCTAATCGCTTGATGTATTGGACAAATGAATTATCCTAAGAGATTGAGAAATAAAGAAAACGAATTAGTAGCAATAAATTACAAATCTTTTTAAGCTGTAATTATAATTAATGAAGTTCTTTTAAGCATGCTTATAGTATCGTAGGAATTGCATCAATTACACGTCGTATCATGCTTAAATTCATTTTCCTTTTTTTTTTTTGATACTATTAATAAGTACTTCCTGACTCTTGGTTAAATAATTACTAACCAACAAATTTAAATTATTTCTAATGAATGTGCTAAAAAAAGTTCTAATTTCAAGCTTAAAGCTTGAAAACAATTTTTTTTAGAATGAGAAAAAAAGGGAGAAAAATTGGCAAAATATCCAATATTTAAAAATTTTTAATTCTCTATTACATGTGTTAAATTAATTATAAGTTTGATTAAAATCTTTTAAACTAATTCAAATTATTTTCAGTAATTTAGATTAAAAATGTTCAATTTTGAAAAACTGAAATATCAGAAATTTATAGATGAACTTAAAATGATATTGTTAAATATCAATCTTTGCCATACTTAATAACTTACTAATATCTATAATTGTTCTTGTACGTTTTCTGAAAATAACAAAATTCAGGAAGTTAGAAAAAAGTTGTCAAATACTTTTTTGCAAGCAGTAAATATTAGATTTTTGTAAATTTTATTCAATTTACTCTGTTTTTCAATAAATGAATTTTTGTACTTTTTTTTCTTTATCTGAAAAATTTTCTATCATCGATCTATTACATTTTCATTCGGAGAAAAATCAAAGATAAAAGTACAACTGAACAAAATGTTTGAACAGCTAATCCATCTGATCAAAAATGTTTTGGAAAAAATAAAAATTTTGATAGCAAACACCATATTGTTCTACACTTATACTTTCATACAACACCTAACCTTCTCAAATTATTTTATTGTAATCGAAATTTTCTAATAAATTAATTTACTTAATTTTTTTTTTTGCCTGAAAATATTCATTTGTATATATTTTTTAAAATTCATTCTATCCTATAATATTGCGATTTTTATATAACGTTAAGGTAAAATTCAATTATCATGCAAAATATTTCTAAAACTTGAAAATTCAATTAACTACCTCAATTCGTTCCTTTTTTTTTTTTTCGATTACATTTTTATCGTTTCAATGACAAAATTTTTCAATTAGTATTTTTGCACAAACCAAATTAATAAAGCTTGTCTATTATGCAAAAAGCGTGAGATCTAAGTTATTATGTTTCCATACTGCACTGATACTTAATAGTGTTTAGAAAGTACTTCGAAGCTTAACTACTGATACTTAATGAAGCATTAAGATAATATGAATAAGCAGATATGAACACCTTATAACAATATTCGAAATTCATTTGTTAATTACAACTTATTCATTCGCATTTCAATCATTTCAAATTACTTCTTAATTTCTCTTTCACGTAATACTTTAATGCTTTCTTCAATAATTGCATATAATTGATTGTTTAAGACGAACAAAAAAAAAATCAAAATAGTATTTGATACGTTTATCTAACGTGATAATTTATGATTATTTTATGAACGAGAAAAATTACTCTAATACAAAAATAATTTTACTCAATTATATTAAGGTAAAATAGATTAAAACTGTAGTAGATTTGTGCAAAAGAAAATTTTATATACTAAATTAAGTATGATAATATGATGCTATTCCTAAAATACATTTATTAGCATTTTCTCTGTCATAGGCTAATGATTTACAACAATTCAGTGTTATGATTTAGAAGTGGCACTATAATGAGAAATTAAAATTGTCATTATTATTCCTACCATTTATTATTATTGTCATTTGCTATTAT